>SNQJ01S0052609.1:65918-76281 GCA_010110895.2 Picea sitchensis | reverse complement strand
GAACAAAAACTATTGATTATTTCTCATATATTGTGCATGGTGTATTGTGGTGTATTGGTGTAATTCTTATACTATTGTTCATTGCTCATTGGATATAATTGAATGGTTTAAGTATAAGTTGAAAAAGGTTTTTAAATTGTACTGGATACTGATTCACCCCCCTCTCAGTATCAACACAACAACAGATAAAATTTGGAAAGACGTCAAGATCAGACAGGCGATTTTGCAGAACTGATTGCAGCCAAACCGTGAGCAATTTGAAGAAACAGTTGAAACCCCAGAACCAAAATGGACCCATTTACTTTCCATAAAGAGAGTTTCCCAAAAAAATGCACGATTTGAGAGATATCGATGTCTTTTTACGAGACAAATTTCAGGTGGCGAAAATTAATAGTGACGCCCAGATTGTTCATTCATTGTATAAATATATGAGAAAGTTCATAGCCAATGAGATCCAAGAATTGGAGAGGAGGATTTTAATCCTTTCTCTTTTGTATATTATTTATTTTGTAAACTTTTTATTTCTTTTCAAATGGAATAATGGATGGCTGGAATCTTTAGGAGAATGGACGAGTATTTTCAAAGAAGAATATGAAATTCCAAATTGCTTAATGGCTTTTGTCCTGTGAGTAAAATGGTTTTATTTTCATATAATATCTTCATATTCTTTGAATAATTTATTATGCATTGATTTAAATAACTTTAGTTTTTTTTATCAATACATGGTTAATTATTATGATTTATGTATTAATTTTTTCAATCTTTAAAGTCTATTATCCAAAAAAATTCTTCCAGGACTACATAATGGACAAGTGATTCCAAGAACTTAATAGAACGACATATATGCATTTTGGCTTTAGCCTTTTGTTTATAATGTTGTTATTTATGTTTTTTTAATCATGTTACATGTGCAGGTCTAATATCTTTAGGTTAAATGATCTATGATGTGTAGGAGGTTTATATTATAAATACCATCTATCATTTGCTTCATCAAAATACAAATGTTGTGATTATATCTTCGATTTAAATAATGAGATTTATCTTTAAATTTTAAATTGAATGATAAAATACATAGATTACTTCCAGATTTATCTTGTTGTAATCATGTATAATTATGAGATCACAGGTTTATGTTTGTGTTTCTTTTCTGTCATTAAAACCTAAGCTGCCAATACATGTTCTGAATTTATTTAGAATAGTCATAAGGTTCATTGTAGATTTCTCTCTTGGACATGATAGATGGATGTTCACCACTCATGCAGATGCTTGGATACACCTCACTAAATCATTGACATGATAGCTTCTTTGTATTTTTGTATCATTTACATATCATTGAAACTAGAATGTATAGTTCATCTTTGACTATCCACATGTTCATGTTTCATTGAATTTTTTGCAACATTCTTTAAATTTATAAAGGAAAAACAATAAATATTTGTATGTGCTTTCTTTATCTGTTTTTCAAAGCAATCATTTTTCCATTGATTTTCGTAAGTTTCGATTAAAACTTGCAGCTTGTAAATCATGTAAATAAACGAGACTTGTATATCTTCTGCTTAAATACAACTACTACAGTTACATCAGAACATATGTACATATATATATAGTGTTTAGTAATTAGTTAGTTATTTCTCTCTTTTATTCATTTATTTTAGGATTCTTAGATTGGCCAATGAAGACATTAAACCCGTCAGAATGAGTTACACCAAAAAACATGGGTTATTTAGACAACCCTGGACCGAACTCACTCTTCTAGTTGACGGATGATCAATTTCTCTCATCAACACTTCGCGTTGTTGAGATTCTTTCCTAAGATTCAAGGGCAATACTTCTTCTTTATATGGGGTAGATGATCTACTCTCCTATACCTCATGTGTCCTTTCAACTTCGAAATCCAAGTCTTCGGTCCTAATTAGCTTCAATCTGTTCTCTTGTTCTTCAATCAACCGCACAATCCTCCTAGTCCTGAAATCTTTTAATTCTTGTTTTTTCTGCTCTAAGACTTCTTCTTTCCTTCTAGTCTGATCCTTCTCAATCCAAGGTTTTCCTAGTAACATAGTAAATGGAGCGATGTTCTCAATAAATTTAACAACCTCAAAATCTTCCTCTGTGGAAGTTCCATGAGCACTCATAGATATCTGGGTAAGTCTTCCACATAGGGTTATCAGTTTTCCTCTGAATAATCCTATTCCTCCCAATGAAGGAATCATAGCAGGCTCTCCTAAAAGTTCCCAAGTTATTTTTGTCATGATATTCGCCTGTGTTTCCTCATCTAGAACAAAGTCAATGTCGAAGTCTCCTATTCTTTCTTCAATGCACTCTTTTTCTTTGAACATATCTGATAAGTTGATATGTTGGTGGTCATTTAGTGTTTCTTTCATCTGTAGCAACACTTTTTCTGATTCTTTCTGGGGTTCTACCATAATCTTAGTTTCTGGATCTACCTTAGGGTTTTCTTGGTTCATATTCATTCTTTCAACCTTAGCAATCATTCTAGGGTAATCCAATACTTCATGGTCCATAGCTCTACAACAAATAAAACTAGATCTTCTACCAAGGCATTCCTTAGCCAAATGTCCCAGTCTTCTGCAACTGTAACAAAGGGTTAATCCTCATTTTCTTTTAAATGATCCCCAAACTTTCCTATACCGTGCGCTAGGATCATGGTAGCTAAACTGCAACAAATTATTTCTAGGTTCCTACATCCATTTGTTAGTCCAAACATTCTCTCTATGCAAATGTATAACATATCTTTCATTATTCTTATCAGATCTACTCATATCAAATATTCTTTCTTCTATCAGTGCCCTAGTTTTCAAGCTAGGACAAATCCTATCAAACAAACTTAGATCCATAATTTAGAAACAAAAATTTCCACTAATCTTATCTTCAACAGAGCACACAGCTTCCAGATCTAAATAATTTCACTATTATTACCTCTATCAGAGCACAAAGCGTTCAGATCTTACCTCTTTTCTTTAGATCAAACTTCTTTTCTTAGCACAGAGCTTCACAGATAGAGTAGAATATTGCACAGATCTTTCACAATTTCAGGTTAGATCTTCACACAAAGCTTATTTTTCCTCAGCTCCTAGCAATCACAGTTTCAGGTCGGATCTTTGCACAAAGCTTCTTCTTCTTCAATTCCCAACAATCACAGTTTCAGGTCCCGACAACATAACCATTTGTTGGAAAAGGGGCAAAACTAGGGTTCAACGCTACAATAATGCACCAATAAAACCCTAACTACCGTCCCTTTTGACAACACTTGTGAAGCAGATGAAGTCTCACCCTAGGTAGAGGAAGGGGTGGTTGCAAGACTCCAGTGTCTGCAACCTTAGCTGGGATATAGACCTATGATTCTAACACTTAATAGAGCACTCAATAGTTAACATTCATCAATATCCAGTCTTAGTTACAACACAGTTGAACCCTAATTACAGAGTATCATAGTATTCATTCAGATCTAACGTATTTAAGCACTAAGCATATGTACATAATTCAGATCTAACATCCATCCATATCATTAAGAACTAAGCATCAACATATCTATCTATCATTCATCTATATCGAAGCACTAAGAAAGTAAACACAGAAACACATCAATACATTGCACAAAGAAGAGCAACACAACATGTACGTGGTTCACCCCCACCCTGGGGTTACGTCCACCAACTCTTCTTTTCTTTATTATCTTTGGTCAAGCTTCTTATAGGAATATAGCATCCAAGTCCCACTATGAAGAAGACAAGAGATCTGCGTACACTCCGCCAGGTCCTCCTTCTTCTAGCTAGGGTACAACACCAAGCCTTCACAGAGTCTCTTATAGTTACTTGCACTAGCCTTGCAAGCCTCACACAATATGCACAAAAAACTTACAACTCGCTATCACATAGATCAAACTCTAGCACTTAGCACACTGGCCTACTAGGTATTCTTCTTACATCGCCTAACTACTTATTTATACATTACAAAATAGGCCTAAGCATGGGTAAACCCATGGGCCGACATCCCCATACCCATTACATAATCCTGAATCCCAAAACGTTCCCTAAAAGGGGTCAAGATCTTGCGATCTATGCTTCGTTTTGTGCTCCACCTTTGACATCTTGTTAAAGTCCCAAAATTACGTCAAACATGACCAAGAATCCTCAAAACTGGTCAAGGGCCAACAGAGTCTGAGAGGATTTCCAATAGAAATGTTTAGTAGGGGGGTTCAATTTATTTTCTTAGGGAAAAGGTAAAATAAGAAATTAGGGAGGATGTTGTGCTGGAAAAACACATGTATAGATTTGTATGTGAGTGGAAGGATAGAAGAAAAAAAAATTAACTGAAAAACTACAAATTCAAATCTACACAATTAAATTTTGCGGATAGTTTTCTTTAATGTGAAGGAAAAAACAAGGGTCACTCTTAGGTTCCTCTCATAATATAACACACAAACTCGATCCTATGCAACTCCCTCTTTGGCTTTCATTTCCTCCTTCATAGGCCATTTGAATTTCTCCAAGATACTGTCCTCGTCATTCCTATAGCCATAATAATTGGCATCAATTTGCTTGTAAATTATCGCATACCTAGAGCTCCTCTAGTTCTTTGCCTCATGGGGTTTATTGAATAACTCTTTGATGCCAGGGATGAATTTTGGTAGTCCTGAAGTTGATCTGGATTATTTTGAGAACGAAACGAGACAAAAGGCAAAATAGAGAAAATAACACATAAATATAGTGAAATCCAACTTATATTAATGAATAAGATAGAAAAACATTGTAGAACACAAATTGATAGAATGGGGTAGCTTATCTCTTAAAAGAAATAGATGTTGGCTACGCTTCATTCACAACAAGATTTACATAACGCTCCATTGCATGCTTAAAGCGCCTCCTTCACCTCAATTATATATGAGAAAGTGAGAGGAGAACAATTCCCATGATGCATGTGTGATAAATTAGTCTAAGTTTATAAAATTTCATAGGCATGTAAAACACTAGGACTTCCTGAGCAATCACCCATCCCAGTACTAATCTAGCCCGAGTTTAGTTAACTATGGAGTTCTAATGGGATTCAGTGCATTAACGCTATGTTGTAGGCATGTACATAAGACCACTAGGAAATCATCACATGATGTCTTAAACTAAAAAATGAAGATAACATTACATTCCATTCCCCATCAAAAGGGTGAATATCATGGTTTATCAAAACCATAGGCTTGAAATGTTAATTCAGTGGAAAAGGTGGATGTCTCTTTCTAGTGGCATCAGGTGTTGGACACAGTGGTATGATATTGTCATTGATGTCAACAGGGTGAAAAATAATCCAGTATAAACCCAAAAATTAGAAGGGAGGACATTAATTGAAGCTCATAAGGGATAGCGCATTGTAGAAATGCTTTCAGGATTGAAATCCCCATAACAAAACTCCAAAAGAATCGGGGAAGAATTCTATCCATTGATATAATTCTTGGGAAAATATTGGACCGTCAAATCACAGTAAAGGAAAGGAGACAGTCAACTTCGATGCAAACCACTCTAGTGAAAGGAAACCAAGAACAGGTAAGTTTACCTGACAGTCGAAGCCCCGAAGTCACAAACTGTCGTCAACCATTGATATGGAGTGAAAACATTGGAACCGTCAGATCATAGTAAAGGAAAGGACATGGTCAACTACGATGTTTACCACTATGGAAAAAGGAGTTCTAAAACATGTAAGTTCACCCGAAGGTCAGATCCCTGAATTCCCGAAGTGAATGAGGGCCATCAGATATGGGCAATGCATGGTTATCGTTAGATGAGGATAGGAGGGTCCAATGGTGGTCAACTTCAGCACTGACCACTTCAACGAAAAGGGGTATAAAACAAGTAATTTCACCCGAAGGTCAGAGCCGCAAAGTATTGAAGTGAATGAGGGTCATTGGATTAGGAATTCAGGTGAAAACTAGACCATCTGATATATGATCCAAAGGGGAAAGACTTATGACACTTCAGGAGATCCACGTCAGCAAGGACACATGGCGCAATCAGATGGTGACAAGTGTCAAGGTCTAGTTGGAAATTTATGTATATGTAAGATATGAATCTAGGTGACATGTGGAAACCACTCAACCAATGCCACATCAACAGTGATTTCAGAAAGCTACATCACTACAGGAGTATGTCCTTTAGGGATATCCAATTCCTCATACCAGCAACTACCTGAAGCGTCGAAGGGAGAAGTCGCGAACTAATACTGGTCATTGATTTAAGATCCTCCAGGTTCTCTCATGATCATTATATCAAGCATAGTGGAAGGATAGAGTAAGCATGAGATTTTAACCGACAACAAATGATCATTGTCGTGTTATGAATTATTCAATTGGTGAGCCTTCAGAGGGATTGAACTACTTCATAATTCAAGTAGCCCAAAGTCCCGGAGTCACAAATAGCCGAATACCCAAAGAGTGGGAGAGCCTTTGTGCCTAAGCCCATGGTCCTAGCTCCTGGACATGTGAAAGTTATTAATCAGAGATGTGATGATAAGCACTCTGGAAAAATTTTCTCCGGAATAATTAAAATATTGCAAAGGGTAGAGTCCCAAAATGCCAAAATATCAAACTGAACGAGAACCGTCAATATCAATGTGCAATTAAAACGTGAGCATTGATCTTGATAAATGATTGAGCACTTGTTTGTCTTAGCGCCTGGTCACTGGCTATGGTCATATGGAATAGAGGTCTCAAAGTGTTTCTGTGTGAAATTTAACACACAAAACAAGAAAGTTTTCTCGGTCAAGAAGGAATGTTGAACTGAATAGGATCTGGAATTTTTCCTAATTTATCTTAAGTAATACAATACTTGCAATGCATTAAAAATCCAATCAAAAATATTACATATGATCAATGTAAATTGAGAATGAAATAAAGAGGCATGGGATTGAGTTAAAAATGAAATCGATCCATATCAATGATCGATTTATGAAAAACACTCTCATTAAATTGAAAACCCTTCAGGATAATGTTTGAATAATAATAGAGAAAAAAAATGTTATTATTGTTAATTTAAATGAAGAGGTGTGATGGTCCAAACAAAGGGACACAATGCTTTGTATCTCACACCAGTTGGAATACTATATAAGAAACAAGGATGGTGAAGAAGAAGTTTCTCTGTAGTCCAGATCAGAAGTGTTGGAATGTTTACAGGCAGAGTATGCTTGTCATTGATGGTAAGATCAGAGTGTACAGTGATGGAAAAACAGTAACAACGTAAGCTCAGGAGGATTAGTGCAGAGTTCCACGTAGTGCATAGGTGTGCACTAGGGACAAGGTTAGGTACAAACAGATTAGTGCAATCATTCAGGGTTTCCATCAATTCCAAAGGGGGAGATTGTTGGCATGTTTACAGGCAGAGTGTTCTTGTCATTGATGGAAAGATTAGAGTGGGCAGCGATGGAAAAACAAGAACAATGTAAGCTTAGGAGGATTACTGTAGAGTCGCACGTAGTGTGTAGGTGTGCACCAGGGATGAGGTTAACTCATTACCAAAGCTCAAGAGAGATAGTGTACTTAGGATCTTAGACGAATCAAAGATCGAGGCCTTTGACACTTAGAAATTATTCCAAGTCAGGAGGATGTGTAAGCTTGGGAGGAGAAGCGACATTGATCATTGGATCCCATTGAGAATTCTTGATGACCATCGGATCTAAATTCAGATAGGTCGAGCACGTAGATGGAGGAAAAATATCGAGCATTAGATCCAAGTGTGGGGTCTGACCTTCATTGGATCCAGGAGAACCTGCACATTCTTTAAAGTGCAAGGTGAAGTGGGCTTACAAAATCCCCAAAGAAGGAGGATCGTCCATCTTCGAGTAGGACACGTGGTCACAGAACATCATTTTTCTAGCTAAAAGGTTAAAGGAAGGAAGTTCTCTAACCTTCCAACTCGTGATATGCGAGATCACAAAAAGATCTGGACCATCAGATCACCAAGGATTTTGGACCGTTGATCAGGCATGAAGAAGGCTCGTGAAGTGGTGAAATCACGATAATATCTAGATCATTGATCCAAGAGGGGCACATGGCGATAGATCAGAGCACGACAGAAACACCGATATGCGAAATTGTGAAATGCCTTTTGGCGTAGCCTATGGTCACCGCCGGTGGTCACGTGAGGGGAAGAAGCTAGCGGTGCTAAGCTCCATCTTGGAGTCTCGGTGATCATGACTTGGAGTATCGAGATCCTTCATCACAAGAATCATGATATGTGAGATCGCGATGAAATCTCGACCATCGTATAATTGGAGATCTCAACCGTTGATCAGACTCGATGAAGTTCATAAGTTCACGAAATACGAAGCACCTTTTGGCACATCCTGTGTTCACTGTTAGTGGTCACATGAGGGGAAGAGACTAGCTGTGCTAAGCTCCATCTCAGAGTCTCGGTGATCACGACTTGGAGTGTCAAGACCCTTCATAACAGGAATGCTGAGATGCGAAATCATGAAATTCAAATTCTGTTTAGCGCTCGGTCACAGCTAGTGGGCATATGAGATAAACATGAAATCCTGCGAATTTAATCCAACAGTGTTGGTTAATTGGAATCTTGATCAAAGGGTTACTGTCTCATCTCACAGGTAATCGATCAGTTATGATTTAGTTAGCAGAATTGAATCATGGTTCTTGGACGGTTAGCGATTCAGTTGCTGTGCATTTTTGCCCAAGAAGATTTGAGGTGTAATCGTAGAGGAAGTGGTTAAATGAAACATACAGTAATTGTGCATGGTTGGTTGTACTGAACAAAAAATGAGTTGAACTATAAGAAAGGGAAAATTATAGTATGCGCAGTGTGAGATAAAACTCAGAGATGAGTAACAGAAGAGGCATAGACAGAAGTGAGATGCAGTTTTTTCTTTTTGAGGCTTGAGTGAGCGAAGTAGAGAAAATGTGGAGTGGCAATGAATAACTCGATGAGCAAAACCATGGCATGGTGAAGAGCATGCAGAGGCACTGTGCATGGAAGATGAAGAAGGTGCACAGATAGTATAAATACGTAGAATAGAGAAGAGATGGATGCTATTGTGGAGAGTAATTACACACGGGAAATAACATGTTGTGGCCAGGAGCTAAAATACACAGAAGAGACGTAATTCATAGAATCAAAATAAGATGCAGAGCATAAAGAACAACAGAAGAAAAGAACAAAGATGCATAGCTGAGACAACAAAAGAATGATGAGGTGCACTTGTAGAGAAAAGAAGAAGATTAGAAAGTGCAAGAAGATGCAGGCAGAGAGACACTGATACAGGAGAGTAGAGCAGCATAGCAAAACAGTGATAAGCCTGCCAAGCCAATGACAACTATTGAATCACTGTAATAAGTTTTAGTAGAAAATATTTATAATCAGGGTGGTAGGGAGGTGCTAGGGAGGACTGTTGTCCTCAGAGGTTCAAGTGGGTTCTTGAACACAAGGAGTTGTAGATTCCACCTGGTTGCAGCCAGAGAAACCAGGATGGCAGGGTGGTGCAAGGGAGAACTATTGTTCTCTATTATACAGGTTGGTGCCTATGTGACTGGAAGTTGTTGCTTCCATCCAGTTGGTTTTGGAACACTCAGGGAATTGGTGCTTCCTTCTAGTGGGTGCTAGAGAAACCAGAGAGTTGGTTCTCTCAAACAAGTTGGTACTTGTATAAGTGGAAGTAGGTGCTTCCATCTAGTCAGTGCTGGAACACTCAGGGAGTTGGTGCTTCCTTCTAGTCAGTGCTAGAGAAAATAGAGAGATGGTTCTCTCAACAACTTGAAGCTTGCAAAACAGAGGTTGTAGGCTCACAATGAGTTGGAGCTCATATGTATGATAATGTACAAAATGTAAAGATTACTTATCATACCAAGAAAAAGAGGTTTTAACCCTTTATGGGTTTCCTCAGGAAATATATATCTCTGTATATTTCATATGTGTGACTGATGTAGAATGTTCTATTGCTTACCTCTCTGCATTATTTTGATTGTCATTGAGTTATCCATAAAGAGTTTAAAATAAGCATAATTGTTTAAGCACGATAACAACTGATTCACCCCCCCTCTCTCAGTTGTCCAACAATTGGTATCAGAGTAGGTTCCTTTTATCTAAAGGTAGATCTGTAAGCTTAAACATGACAAGTCATGAAGGGACTTCAATCACTAAGCCTCCTCTGTTTGATGGAACAAATTTTTCCTTCTGGAAGGTTAGAATGAGAACATACCTAATGGCCTTAGGTGCTGATGTTTGGGATATAGTAGAGACTAGATACATAAAGCCTGTTGTGATTTCTTCCAAGGATGATAAGTTAGAATTTATCTTTAATGCTAAGGGAATGAATGTTATCTTGAATGGACTTGTAGAAGCCGAGTTTGTAA
>SNQJ01S0052609.1:51118-65836 GCA_010110895.2 Picea sitchensis | reverse complement strand
AGATCTTTGCTTGATAAATTTAATCCAAAAGTCTCTGCAATAGAAGAACTAAATGATCTTAAAACTCTGTCCATTGATCAACTCCTAGGAACTCTAATTGCATATGAAATGAGAATCAACAAAGATATATCCATTACTAGAGAAGCATCTTTTAAAGCAGACGAGAATATTGATTCAAATTTAGATGATATTGAGGAAATATTTGTGAGAAGGTTAAAGAAAGGATCAGGAAAATATCAAGGCAAGATTCCCTTCAAATGTTTTAACTGTGGTAAGATAGGTCACTTTGCAAATAAGTTTCCACACAAGAAGAAGGACCAGAACTCTGAAGGTGAAGAGAAGTACAAATCCAAAAGATTTGATAGGAAGAAAATTTTATGTGTAGACAGTGATGATGATCCTTCAGATGATGAAGACAATGACTCTTCTATTGGAAATAAACTAAATGACTTAATTCTTATGGCCAAAGAGAATTATGATAATAAAATCATAGGAAGTGAGGCTAATGAAGAAGAAGCTGTGGTTGATATGGAAGGAGAACTAATTAGTGCACCGGAAGAGATTGACAAACTCATAATTAATAACAGAAAGGAAAAACAATTGTTGATATAGTTCGAGAAAGGTAGTAAATAGCCCGATGAAGACTTTTCCCTGCTAAAAGTGGAATTAGAAGAGGCAAAGAAAATCAAGGACATTCTGAAACAAAAATTATCAGAAAAGAAGGCAAGATGGAAAGCTCTGGATGAAGAAGTAGTGAAAACTAGGAAAGAGTTGGAGAAGTTTCAAGCCTTGTATCATCAGAATCTGTCAAGTATCAAAGCTTCAAAAGGATTAGCCACCATTCTAAATTAGCAAAGGAATCCAAAGCTGAAAACATGTTTGGGTTATGAAGAGGGATCAAGTAGTGGTCATCCAAGCAACAAAGACTTCATCAAGTTTGTCAAATCTACAACCAATGACGACAACAAACCTGCAGAAACAAAGGAAGATAATCAACCGCTCAGGAGGAGTAAAGAAAAAGGTGCCAGAACTAAATCTGTAGAACAAGGAAATAGTACACTCCCTGCTCAAGGAAATCATCAGCATGGAAGAAATCGATTTGCTCAAAGAAGACAACCATTTCCAGGTACAAAGAATTTTTTTATGGATATTGTTTCTACTATTCTAACTTTGGTCACAAAGCTGTAAATTGTTCCTTAAGACTTAGACATCAGCAATTAAGATTTCCAAGGAATAAACAACAAAGAATGATACAGCCAAGTAACAAACCATCACAAATTGCAAATTGCCAAATTAAGTCTAGAGACATGCAATTGAGGAGGTCAAGAAATAATAAATAGTCAATGAGTAGACAATGCTGCAACAATAACTTTGACCTATTGAACAAAGAGATTGAATGCTATAACTGTCACAACTTTGGCCACAAAGATGCAAACTGCCATATGAAAAATTAGAAAGCAGATCCAAGGATAAATTTCTTAGATAGAAAGGCCAGCACATGGAAAAGGAAATATAGTGAAAAATGTGGTCTAGCACTTTCAACTCAAAAACAAAAGGCCTCCGAGAATATAGACAATGGATGTTCCAAGCACATGACTGGAGACAAGGAAAAGCTTATGTCCATAAGTAAAAGCAAAATAGGAAATGTGATCCTTGAAAATGATGAACTAGGTAAAATCAAGGATAGAGGGATGGTGAGTTTGAGTAATGACAAAGGAGATGCTCAGTACATTCTGCTTGTGGATGTTCTGAAACATAATTTTCTCAGTACAAGTCAAAAGTGTGACAGAGACAGGGAAGAGATGTTCATGTCCAAAGAGTGTAAGGTAAATGTAAACTCAGGAAAAGTGGTGAATAAAGGCATAAGGAAAATTAATGGTGTTGATATTGAATCCTCCCCTGCAAGTAAAGAAGAAGACACAGATACAATAAAAGAATGTTCAATTAGCATCTATCCCATGGAAGAAGTAGAAGAAGAGGGGGAGTAGATTGATTGGACTTGGGAGGTGTCCCAGACCTTTTTTCTTTTTCTTCTCCTGGATTCTCTGTCTGTGGAACTTCTTCATTTTTTGAAGACCTTTTGGCCCCCTGTGGATTTTCCTCGGTGTCTGCTTTATCCTGCGCTTTCTGTCTGAAACATGGGGGAGTGTTTTCTTGTTCTGGAGGAGGTGTTGTTGCTTATCCCTTTAGTAACTTGGGAAAACCACTTCTTTTGTGTCTCTAGAAGGTTATAAAAATGGTTTTCAAGTCAAATGGTAATGTTTATACTTGGCCTAATACCTCCTCATAGGTTTTGGCCCCTTTGAAAATGTCATCGCAAGGGGATTTCTCATGTTCATATGCTTTCATGCCTTAGTGAGCCATGTGATTTCCCACTGTTTGATAAGGGTCATGTTTTTTGTGTTCAAGATCCACCAAATTGACCTCCTCTAGAGCTGTAGCTTCAACCTTGGAATGACCCAAGTTGATTAGTGAAAAATTCCCAATCTGTACAGGGAAGACTGGCTAGAAATTTTTCTGAGTTGTCTTTAATTCTATCCCAATGCCACTCGTTATTATCTGATAGGATACCTCCCTACACACCAGTCTGTCAGGAAGGAATTTCAGGAGCACGTGGGGGGGAATTGAACATCCGAAAACCCTAATATAGGAGAAATTTTCCTCAATAAACCAATCGAAAACCGCCTTGAGATTTCCTATGACTGACTCTGAAATACAAAGGGGTGCACAGCCATACAACATCTGATGCACCGGTATCACCACGAAATGACAAATTTCGTAAAAAGAATCCTTAGCATTTTCTTCCCACAACTTAGAATGATATTCATGAATAGGTTCAGTGCAGGTTGGGTTCCAACCCCAATTCATCAAACAGAAAGGAGTTGTGAAACATATAACATCCATAATGTATGAGAGCATGTAAAAGGCTATTGGTCAGCCACTAGATCTTGCAGTTTGATACTCTATAACTTCCTTATCTAGGTTATATGACATAATCTTGTTCCAATTAAAGTTATAGCCTTCGGCTGCTTCACGTAAAAGGGGCACCCATTCTGCAGGGAAATGGGTAGGACTTTTCTTCCCGAAAAGTCTACATAGCATCATAGCCACATAAACCATGTACTCATTCAATGAGGCTATGGCATAAATGCCATGGGTATCGGCCCTGAATTTTGTTGGGTGTCTCCACCAGTCTTTGATTATGTTAGGGTATGTTTGGTATTCCTCTGTGCAGTCTTTCCTTTGAAATTCACTTAAAAATTATTTATTATAAATATATTTAGAATTGGGTGACAGTTTGTACATTACTTGTATATTCTCTGGTCTGAAAGAGTCGACAAGGACCCCTTGGTTGTCCAAAATGTCTCTCATCTGCACATTTGTAATCTCTCAAGCCCAACTGATCATATCGTTGTATGTCATGAGTCGTGGGCGCATAGCTACTTTGTGAAGTTCAGACTCTGCTATGTCCCAGAGTTTGTTATCAGAATCATCGAGAAATTTCTTGATTTCCTAGTCCAAGGTTTCAAAACTTTTCCTCCAGGATTTGATGGAATCAATGGCCTATGGTGTAGTATTAGATATGACATCTCCTTCCGGGCTCGATCTTTCAACTGCTTCTTCACTTTTCTTAGGTGCCTTTTTAGGTGCCATAATGTTCACGCTAGACTGAAAACCTGTTTGCAAAGGAAAAATATATAAGCTTGGATAAATGCAACTCACTCTTGATTATAAAAAAAATAAGAATGAAATTCGAAATACATAACCTTTATTAACCTTTAACTTGTCTTACAATGAGAGTACTGACATAGGCGGTAAGGAATTGATGTTTTAATGAGGAAGATATGCTTGGAGATACACCTTCGTGTCAAAAATATCTCCATTTGTCTGTTATTAATACTGCTGCATTTTGGCGATTTCAAACTGGAGTTTTGAAAGGACTGCTTTCAATAAATCCCGATATGTGAAACGCGAAAAGTAGTTTAGTCATTATTAATTCCGTTTTAAACTAACTTAATTTAGTTTTAGACTTTGTTAAAAAAATCATGATTTCGCATTTCGGAGTTTTGGGAATCCTATACCCAAGAGGTATGTCATAAGAAAACCCCGAATTGTGAAAGATTAATGATTTTTTGATTGTATTTAAGAGTTTAATTAATCATGATTAAAGGGTACTTTGTGAAAAGCACGCCGGGACTTATAACAGTCATTTTTTTTATTTCTTTTAATATAAATCCTTTTCGGGATTTCAACACCGGGACTCTGGATTTGTTAACTAAGAATCATACCTCGTGAAAATTCGAATCCCGAAACCCGAAAAAAAATCAAAAGATTTTTTTTACTCCTTTTTAGAACTAAGGGCGGCTCCATCACTAGGAAAAAACAAAGTTTCAAGTTTAAAGGGTAAAAAATTTAAACTTCATGTCAACATTAGGCTCCATCTAGGGATCTCGTTTCCTTGTGGGATGAGAAGAACATGTAGACCAAGTGCCTTCATTGGGTAAATGGGGTCAATAATTCGACTCTGTGACACAGACCATGAGAAAAACCAAAACAAGGTTTTAGATCTCTACGTTTGACTTTGAAAATTATTCAAAAATAAAACATTCGATGATCTTGAGTCAGGTTCTCAATAGATTTCCTTTTCTGAAACTGACCTCAAATCTGTGTAAGATAATCAAAACTAAATTAACCATTCTACCAGGTTTTACCTAATTCCATTTGCATCAAGATAAAGTAATTTCGATGTGTTAAATTAGGGGATCCTAGAAACCTATAATGTAAATCTAGCTGAAAGAAGAAACGTTACCAGAGCGTCTTGTAATTCATGTATAACAGCCTTATCAAATATAAGGATATTATTGCTTCACTGCCAACGAGCCTGTTCAGTACCTCGATGAAATTATCAGACTTCCCATATTGAATTTCCTTTCACCACTTCATTGTTTTCTAGCATTTAAATGTTGAGATCAGAGCAATCAATATAATGAATTTCCTTTCTTCATCTCTTTGGACTAGATGGGGGCAATCAATATTGAATTTTCTTTCACCATCTGTCTGTATATACTTTTTAATATGAAGTGGGGGTAATCAATCAGTATGTAATATACTCGGGAAGATATCTGCTTGAATTTTTTAACAATAGAGGTCTGTCAACTCACTTAAATAGATCTATGCTAATCTTCTCTCTTGCCTTTAAACATCATTGGCTTCAGTGAAATTCTTAAGGGAAACTTCTTGATATATTTTTAAGGAATTTCCTTGAGCAAAACCAATCAGTTTATCCCTTTTAGGAAGGCTAACAAGGTTAGGATTAACCTAGACATACTTTTGGTTCAACTAAAGTTAAAGAACTATAAACTCAACCTATTCTTGTTTTTGAAGGTTTGTTCGAGAATTTTCACAACCAAAGAGAGACCTTTCTTTTCTCAGGGAACTTATGATAAATCATCTAGGGTAAGGCGAGGAGTAGGCTTTGTCATGGTTAAGGGGAGGGTAAGGGGCTTCAGAAAAACTTTTGCACATATGACTCTTCTTAAGGACTTTCTTAGTTAACTTTCATAACTTTTCCTTAAGTCTCCCCTTTCTTTTTCACTTCCTTATTTGAAAATTTCAATGATAATATTAGCATCAATTGAACTAATGATTTATTAATTTGTATCTTTTAGGGTAATTTAGCCTGAATTTTCAGAGTAGAACCTCATACCTTGGTAACTCCAATGTTGCCAGCCAAAAAGGTTATTAATTTATTACCTTTTTCATTGGAAGATATTTAATATATGTATCTATTCCTATCACCTTTTTAGCATCTATGGTCTCTTGGTTCATCAACAACTTTCCTGCGAAATAAATAACATACTAATTGTCAGGAAATCTCATGAATCAAAATTATTTTTTTATTTTTTTTGAAATCTTAAAATAAAAAAATTACCAAAAGGAATGGACTATACAGTAAGCATGAAAACAAACTGATATGTATAATGAGAGTTCAGGAACATATTACTGCATGAAGTGTTTAAGGTGTCACCCATTTACAAGGGCGTTGAGAATGTCTCCTTCGATATTTTCTAATGAAAAAATACTTTTTCCCTCAGAAGCCAAAATCTTATATGGGCCTGACCAGATTGGATCAAACTTGCCATGTTTACCAGTGTTTTCTTTCCTGGTTTCCCATTTCAGGACTAGATTGCCAGGGAGGAAATCTCTATCTTTAGCTTTTTGATCGAATAAGGCCTTCATGTTATCCTGATATCTCTGTAACCTTTCATTTACTTCGGCCCTATTTTTTTGAACTTCAACCAGCTGGTTTATCCTCCTGATAATTTCATTGGGTTCTTCATTTGAATCTTGCCAAAGTTTCATTACTGGCAGGGCAAGATTTATTGGTAAAATGACGTCAATGCCATATACCATATGAAAAGGGGAAATCCCAATTTATCTTTTGGTACTTATTTTGTTGGTCCATAGAGCATATTTTAAATGGATATGCCATGTTTTCTTGTTTTCAGTCAAAACCTTTTTTATCACGGTGATCAGACTTTTATTAGATGATTTAGCTAGACCACTACCCTGCGGATAGTAAGTTGTGGAGTGTCCTAGTATGATGTTATATTTTTGGCAAAATTTGATCATGGCCATTGACTTAAATGCTTGAGAATTATCAGTTACTATCTTCTAGGGACAACCAAACCTGGATAAAATGTTTTCTTCTAGGAAATTGATTACTACCGAGTCAGTTGCATTTCTTGTGGGAATAGCTTCCACCCATTTAGTGAAATAGTCTGCAGCAATTAGAATCCACTTGTGTTGAGAGCTGGAGTGTGGATGAATTTCCCCAATGAAATAAAGACCCCATTACTGAAATGGAGCTTCAGTTTTAACCGGATCTAAAGGTAAAGATGGGACTTTTTGCTTTCCTGTAAACAACTGACAAGAAGTACAAGTTCAGAATTTAGTGTTCACATCTATGAATAATTTAGGCCAGTAATACCTGGCTCTTAAGATTTTATAAGTCATTGCCCACCAAGCATGGTGTCCTTCGCACACTCCCACATGGAATTCATCTATAACCCTTTCTGTTTCGGTCTCAACTAAGCAGCTCAGCAAGAAACCCAGAGGGTCTTTCCAATACAATTTACCCTCTATGATACAATATTTTACAACGTGTAACTTCAGTGTCCTAGTTTTAGATGGGGTTAACTCACTGGGACATTGAAGGGTCAGTAGGTAAGAAAAAATATTGCGATACCATACTAAAGTAGAGAACGTGTCTTGAATCTCAGTTGTGGGTGCAGTGACGTCAAGCTCATCTATTTCTAGAAATCCCCCGTTCTCTTGCAGTTGATTTATCCCAAGTGCTTTTAAATTTGATTGGGCTAGCAATTTGGCCAAACCCTGACCTTTGATAATTTTAGTTGGTTTGACTTTCAGGTTGAACTCCTAAATTTTAGCTAGCCACCTACCTCTGCTTCCATCATTGTCTAGCTGCACCAGTATATCTTTAACAGAACTTGAAGGCACGTAAGCAATGATCTTTCAGTGCAATACGTAGGTTCCAAAAGCCTTGAGAGAATTTACCATTGCATAAGCTTGTTTTTCCAATATGTCATATTTCATCTAAGCATCTCTGAGACTTCTGCTAAAAAATGAAATAGGTCGCTCAAAACCTTCCTCATTTTTCTGTAACAATACAACTGCGATTGTATTTTCAGAGGAAAAAGAAAAATTCAAAAACTCTTTTGTGTAATCCGAGCTTTCCAGGACTGGTTCTTCTCTTATTACTTTCTCGATATGTTGAAATGACACTTTGTCTTCATTTGTCCACTTCACCTCACTATTCTTTTTAAGCATATCTGTACTCAATTTTACAATTTCGGCAAATTTAGGGATAAATCTTCTCAAGAAGTTTATTTTTCCTAGAAACAACTGAATTTCTTTTACGTTTCTAGGCAAATTTATGGTATCTATCACCTCGACCCTTTTGAGATCGATTTTGATTCCATCTCTAGACACGATATGACCCAAGAGTTTACCTTCTTGCATTGTGAAATGGGATTTCTTGGGATTAAGCGACAAACCAAATTTGCAACATTTCTCGAAAGTTTGTTTGAGGTGTGTTAGATGTTCTGCCTCGGATTTAGAGAAAACAGTCAGGTCATCAAGATAGATAACGACGAACTTATCCCTTTCACCCATGAAAGCGATATCCATGTCTTGTTGGAAAGTTTCCCCTGCATTAATCAAACCAAAAGGAATTTTTTCATACATAAAGGTACCCCAAGGGGTAGTGAACGCAATTTTTTCTTTGTCATCTTGATGTACTACAATTTGATTGTAACCTGAAAAACCATCAATCATGGACATTATGTTAGCTCCAACTACTTTTTCCAAAATGTTGTTCCTGAGTTTTTGTTTCAAGGCTATAAAACACACCGTCAAGGCATCTGAATAAGGATATTTATGATAATACTTTTAAAACAAGGAAACAAAGAAAGACTAGATCAGATTCAGTTTCTCAACTATCTCTGTCTTTCTTCCCATTGTTCCTGGATGCTTATGTCACATTCGATTGCAGCCCACGACCTTTCTAACTCAATCCTATTTGTTGCAGTTTGCAAGATGATGTTAAATAGGTTTAGTGCAATGCTTGTTTGATCTTGTAGACCAGGTTCTACGTTAGGTTGTCTACCGTTAGGAACTGTCATGGGTGATAGGGTTTTAAATATTTGTAAAGGGGTTGTTTATATATTGGTTACTTTAGACTTTTAGAAAAGATGTTAATGAAATAGCTTTAAAATCTAAACAGTAATGTAAAGACAAAACCAAGGTCGTTTCCTGGTTTTGTGACAATTTTGAAATTGTAGACAATGAAACACAACAGAGAGAAATATAAGGCACTTATTTGGAAAGAATCTTATATTTCAATTAACAGTAATGAAAGAGACACAGGATTTCTAACAAAGAGAAATATTAAGGAACAGAAGGTTACAGGTCTTAAAATCACTAAAGTAATTTCAGAGGAAAAACTGTAACACATTCAACATCCAAACCAATCTAAAACAATAAACAACAATTGCATATAATTTCAAATTGATTTACTTTCTAGAAACGCACATTAAGAAGAAGATTTAAAAAATAATGATAGACAGGGGAAGAAACATAGTCACGAAATTGCAAGATTCATAATCTTGTTGCGATTTATATTCCCTTAAACTTCAAAGCTGATAGTACAAAAATTGGCTTTTTCCAAAATTTCTGAAGCCCTATTTCAGCCTCTTGAAACTATATCTATAGATTTTTATCAAAACTTTCCATTGGTATCTAACAAACTTCCTAATATTTCGGTTGCATAAACTAATGTCAACCGTTTACAATTTATTTCGAAATTCTAAAAATAGAAATATTGACAAAGTTTTAACTTAGAGTTGAAGAACTTTCTTTATCTGCTTCGACTTCTTGAACATGTTTTTCTAAAAAGTTCACCAAGGCTTTGGGAGCTTCTGGTACTTCGTTTGCTTCAAATGAGAAGAAACTTCTTTGCAGATTTGGCAACTGTGTTGCAATTCTTTTCTCTGTGGACTTAATTTTCTCTAGTTTCGAACTTGAGGCCATCATCCACTTCTCGATTTCTGAAATGTTGACTGCTTTGATATTTGAGATTTCCACTTTCTTTTCTTCAAGTTCCTCTTTTATTTTCAGCTGATGCCTATTGATGTTGATTTCTCCTAATGACTCAGAAAAGCCATCAGTCTTGACCTGTACTGAATCTTTTTCCATAGAATCGAAGATCTTTTGACAATCTTCAATGACTCTATTTGTTATTCTTTTATATCCTTCCAATTTTGTTTCCTAGACCTTTATCATTACATCCCCTTTCAACTGCTCTTAAATAGATAACTTCTGTGATTTTTCAACTTCTTCTTTTCGTAAAGAAGTTATTATCTTTTGGAAAGAATTTCTTGCTGCTTTTGCCTCTCTTTCCTTTTGCACTACCTTTTCCATAGACTTCTTAGATTCTTGAAAATAATTCTGGATAAATTCCAGATTATAGACTACCTTCTATTGTTCTTCTTCAATATTTGTATATACCTCTGATGCTTTAATCTTGAAATGTTTTATTTCAATCACTTGATTGATAATTGAAATAATTTTATTCTGTAAAGACTTATTTTCGTTGCCCAACTTCTGCACTTGTTCTTGGGTAATCTGAATCATATGTTTTTCTTCGGTCAAGTTTTCGTTTAACTTCTGGATATCTTGTATATCTTTAAGTCTAGCCTGTTCTAGACCTTTTTGTATTCCCCATCCAATCATTTTTTCATTTTCCTTCAATTTATCCTGCAACTGCAATATTTCTCGATCTTTTTTCTCTAACATTGTTGTTAGATTTCCTACTGAATACATATTGGCTGATGCTATTGCACCCATGGTTCCTTCTAGCTCTGTAGCAAATTCTCCTTCTTTTAACTTCTTTCCATCAATGATAATCCTATGTTTTTTTATCATTCTTTCACCTACAGGATGTAATTCTTGTTTCAAGATGGCTCTTTGTTTTTTACTGAAGAAATAGTCTGATGAAGGGATCTCATCTCTGCTGATGGGATATAAGTCACTTACGTATAGAACTCCTTCATGAGGGGTTCCGAAAGTAGCCCGGAGTGGGGTTAATGTTGTAATGGGACTCCCTAGTTTCTGTGAAGTTGTTCCCCTAACAGTTTCTGGAACATCATCAAGGTTTATTGTGCTTGTTTCTGCTTCTTTGACTTTTTCTGTCTGTGTATATTTGATCTGTGAACTTTCTGTATTCTGAGGAGGAATCTCAGAATCTTTCAATTTATCTTTATTACTTGTATCATACTGAATAATGGTTTCAAAACCTGGAGGAATTGTTTCTGGCACTTGCTCTGATGTTGGCACTTTGCCTAGCAAAGTCTTTGGCAGACACTTTCATTTGTTTCTTTGAAAGGATGCGAACCCCACCTGTGCATCAGGTGACAAGGTTTGCACTCTACTCTGAACTTCCTCATAAGACTTAGCATTTCTAAAAATATCATCATAAAATGAAACTTCATGTTCATATGATTTCAATCCACACTGTGTGACATGCCGACTGATTATTTGATATGGGTCATGTTTCCTGTGTTCTATATCCACTAATTTCTCTTCACTCAATGATTCGGCTTCAGCCTTAGAATGACCTACGTTTAATAAAACAAATTTCCCCAGATAAACCGGAAAAGATGGCCATGCCTTCTTCTGTTGAGCTTTTAATTCTAGCCGAATACCACCATTCATCAACTGATAAGCCACTTCTTTGCATATTAACCTATCTAGTAGTATTTTTGGGAGTGCATGGGGTGGAATAGAATAGCCATAAACTCTAACATAGGAGAAATTTTCTTCAATGAACCAATCAACAACTGACTTGAGGTTTTCTGTAATGGTATGTGAAATACGAGGAGGTTCACATCCAAAGAACATTTTGTGCAGCTGAGTAATTACATAGTGACACACTTCATAAAAAATATTTTTGTCATTTTCTTCCCAAAGAGTTGAATGGTACTTATGGACAGGCTCTGGGCAAGAGGCGTTCCAACTCCAATTCATTAGTGGGAAAGGAGTCATAAAGCAAATGGCATCCATTATATACACTGACATATAAAACAACACTGTTTGTCCCTTTGACCTAGCTGTTTTGTAATTTATAACCTCTGAGGTGATGTTGTCTGGTAGAATTTTATGCCAATTGAAACTATGCCCCTCTGAAACTTCTTCTAAGAAAGGTGTCCATTCTGCACTAAAGTGATCAGGATCCTTTTTCCCATATAGTCTACATAACATCATTGCTAAATACACCATATATTCATTTAATGAAGCGGTGGCATAGATTCCATGTAAATCAGCCCTAAATTTATTTTCATCTATGGCCCATCCTCTTATCATGTTAGGGTATGTTTGGCCACCTTCAACGCACTCTTTTTGTTGAAATGAAGCTACAAATTTAGTATTATAAGTGTGCCTATAATTGGGTGATAGCTTATACATTACTTGGATATGTTCGGGCCTGAATGAGCCGATAACAGCTCCTTGTTCATTCAAAATACTTCTGGTCGGAACATCCACTTTATCCAGTGCCCAGGCAAGCATATCAGTATAGGAAACCAATCTCGGGTGTGCAGCAACTTTATGAAGTCCAGTCTCGGTGATATCTCGGAGATGATTGTCCACACCATTATCCGCATATTTGAGTTCATCTTCCATTTTTTCTGCAATTGCGGCCCATGATTTAATAGAGTGTACTACTCCAGCTGCAGTAGTGTCTGAAATAATATCGCCTTCTGGTTGCTCTTCAGTTTTCTTTGAAGCCTTTTTGGGCGCCATAGCTATGTGTTCACTCGAATACCTGTAACAGAGCAGAGTTTAGCTTCGAAATAGTAATGTGAACGTTTCAAAATTTATTTCGAATATATCATAAAATCACCGAGATTTGTACCTCTGTTATGAAATAAATGCAAAAGATATTCCCGATAATATGCATTTAATGTTTGTACATGAGCTTTTCCTATATTTTCAAATATGATAGAAACTTACCAAATTGAATGATTGTCGCATTAAAAATCATTTATCAAAGTTTAACTTTAAACATTGTTTCAAAGAGTGATTAATTAGCGTTAATCTTGTTTTAAATTTGAAGGCACTCTTATCGGGATTTCAAAACTTTCGATGTCAAGGAAAAAGGTCATTGAAGAACCCCGATCATCGAAATCACGATATATCATTAAAGTCAAAACCTTTTTTATTATCTTAATTAATCTAGATTACCTTTTCGGGATTTCATTAAACAAGAAATCGGAAATCAGGAAATCGGGTATCGGGAAATCGGGAAATCCAATGTTATGAAACTTATGCTCGTGAACCGCGAACTCCGATATCTCGATATGATTATTTATTATTAATCATGCTTAGTAGTAATTATATTAATTACAAATCGTGCTTAAGGATTAACTGAAATCGGGGATCGGGAAATCGGGAAATATAATGGAAAGTTTCTTTGTTCTCACAAAATCGTGAATCCCGATTTTGTGATGAGGTTAACTTAAAGTTTTAAACTCTTTTTAAATCTGACTTAAGTAAATAATGTTTTTATTAAGAATTAATGTATCGGAAAATCGGGGATCGGGATTTCGCTATTTAATTTGTGTTGAACATTGTTATTTCAAAACTCTGAATCCCGATATCCTGATGTGAATTTAACATTTCTTAAGTTTTAACATTACTTTTTCATTTAAAAGATCATTTGGAATATATGTTCGTTTAGATTTTAATCATTATTTGTCCAAAAATGAACCATTAAGGCATTTCCAATCTGTCGGAGATGAAATTTTTTGTTTTTAAAAAAAATTTATATAATGCAAAGGCTCAAATATACAAAAAAAAATTATTCTGAAGGTCAAAAAACAATGTCTGTTTCAACATAGGCTCCAACTGGGGACCTCGTCTCCCTGCGGGACGAGGAGAACCTGCAGACTCAGTGCCTACATTGGGTAATGGGGTCAAAAGTTTATCTCTAATAAACTGATCAAGGAGTAAGAAAAGAGAATACAGAGTCTTTGAGAAACCTTTTCAAAACTTATCATTTATTGAAATTCAATTCTGGTCTTCTTCTTCAAAAAAAATTCTTCTCATTCCAAATTTGAGTTAATATTGAGATAGTTAGAACGATCTTTAGGAGCTCAACAGATTATTAAACATTTCAGCTTGCATCAATCGAAACAAAATTCAGCAATTTAAAACTGGGAAGCTCTATTTGACTTAAGATGAATATCCAGTTTTCGAAAAATTGATAACTAGAATAGGGTTATAGATAAGTGTGACAACCTTACAGATACCTCAGATAGCTTCACTGCCAGCAGGCCTATTCAGTACCCCGGTGAAGTTATCTGTCCCTTTTTACTGAATTTCCTTTCACAGCTTCGAATGCTAATTTTATGTTTAGACATTGCTTCACTGCCAGCAGGCCTGTTCAGTACCCCGGTGAAGTTATCTATTTTGTATTTTCAGACGAGGGCAATCATTTAAATAAATTTCCTTTCATCGTCTGTAGGAATCGATGGGGGCAATCAATTATGAATTTCCTTTCACCATATGTCTTATGTTTATCTCAGGCTTACGAAGCGGGGGCAATCAATGATACTTAATATATCAAGGTTGGTGATCTGTGTAAAATTTTATAATCAAGGTTTGTCAACTTGTTTTGATTATTCTAGGTCAATTTTTCTCAACCTTCAAAACTTCTTAAGGCTGTAGAGAAAATGGGGAAACATTTTCAAGGGATCTTCTTTTGAGCAAGCTAAAAAGTTCAGACAAACTGTTAAACAACTTGAGATATATAGAGTTAATCTCAATCTTAACCATTTTTAGTCAGAGAGAAAAAGATGAATAATGACCTATCTGAATTCAATCATTTGATAAATTTCAAATTCAATACAAAATCTCTTCAACTTTCAGGTACATGCATCAATATCCAAAACTTTACTTCAGAATACTCTTATATTAATTTTTCGAACTCATGTACCAAACATGTGGAAGGCATGTATTTACAGACTTGAGATATAACTACACAAGAAAAGCAGGGCATTTAGTCTTATGTCTTCGAAGATACGAAGACTAGACAGGCTCCTGGCCGACTGCTTAGGCAGAAACTATCTCAGAGACACA
>SNQJ01S0052609.1:29669-51108 GCA_010110895.2 Picea sitchensis | reverse complement strand
AATCAATTACTTGACATCAACCAATGACATCAATCAAACCAAACCATTTACATCAATGACATATGATCCAACAATCTCCCAAGTAATCAAACCACTGGCATCAATGACAAACCATTGGCATCAATGACAACATGATCCAACACTGTACTGAATCTTTTTCCATAGAATCAAAGATCTTTTGACAATCTTCAATGAATTTCTTTTTTATTCTTTTATATCCTTCCAATTTTGTTTCCCAGACCTTTATCATTACATCCCCTTTCAATTGCTCTGAAATAGATAACTTCTGTGATTTTTCAACTTCTTCTTTTCGTAAAGAAGTTATTATCTTTTGGAAAGAATTTCTTGCTGCTTTTGCCTCTCTTTCCTTTTGCACTAACTTTTCCATAGACTTCTTAGATTCTTGAAAATAATTCTGGATAACTTCCAGATTACAGACTACCTTCTATTGTTCTTCTTCAATATTTGTATATACCTCTGATGCTTTAATCTTGAAATGTTCTATTTTAATCACTTGATTGGTAATTGAAATAATTTTATCCTGTAGAGACTTATTTTCATTGCCCAACTTCTGCACTTGTTCTTGGGTAATCTGAATCATATGTTTTGCTTCGGTCAAGTTTTCGTTTAACTTCTGGATATCTTGTATATCTTTAAGTCTAGCATGTTCTAGACCTTTTTGTATTCCCTATCCAATCATTTTTTCATTTTCCTTCAATTTATCCTGCAGCTGCAATATTTCTCGATCTTTTTGCTCTAACATTGTTGTTAGATTTCCTACTGAATACATATTGGCTGATGCTATTGCACCCATGGTTCCTGCTATCTCTATAGCAAATTCTCCTTCTTTTAACTTCTTTCCATCAATGATAATCCTATGTTTTTTTATCATTCTTTCACCTACAGGATGTAATTCTTGTTTCAAGATGGCTCTTCATCTTTTACTGAAGAAATAGTCCGATGAAGGGATCTCATCTCTGCTGATGGGCTCTAAGTCACTTACGTATAGAAATCCTTCATGAGGGGTTCCGAAAGTAGCCTGCAGTGGGGTTAATGCTGTAATGGGACTCCCCAGTTCCTGTGAAGTTGTTCCCCCAACAGATTGTGGAACATCATCAAGGTTTATTGTGCTTGTTTCTGCTTCTTTTCCTTTTTTTGTCTGTGTATCTTTGATCTACGAACTTTTTGTATTCTGAGGAGGAATCTCAGAATCTTTCAATTTATCTTTATTACTTGTATCATACTGAATAATGGTTTCAAAACCTGGAGGAATTGTTTCTGGCACTTGCTCTGATGTTGGCACTTTGACTTGCAAAGTCTTTGGCAGACAATGTCGTCTGTTTCTTTGAAAGGATGCGAACCCCACCTGTGCATCAGGTGACAAGGTTTGCACTCTACTCTGAACTTCCTCATAAGACTTAGAATTTCTAAAAATATCATCATAAAATGAAACTTCATGTTCATATGATTTCAATCCACACTGTGTGACATGCCGACTAATTATTTGATGTTTCCTGTGTTCTATATCCACTAATTTCACTTCACTCAATGATTCGGCTTTAGCCTTAGAATGACCTACGTTTAATAAAACAAATTTCCCCAGATAAACCGGAAAAGATGGCCATGCCTTCTTCTGTTGAGGTTTTAATTCTAGCCCAATACCACCATTCATCAACTGATAAGCCACTTCTCTGCATATTAACCTATCTGGTAGTATTTTTGGGAGTGCATGGGGTGGACTAGAACAGCCATAAACTCTAACATAGGAGAAATTTTCTTCAATGAACCAATCAACAACTGACTTGAGGTTTTCTGTAATGGTATGTGAAATACGAGGAGGTTCACATCCAAAGAACATTTTGTGCAGCGGAATAATTACATAGTGACACACTTCATAAAAATTATTTTTGGCATTTTCTTCCCAAAGAGCTAAATGGTACTTATGGACAGGCTCTGAGCAAAAGGCGTTCCAACTCCAATTCATTAGTGGGAAAGGAGTCATAAAGTAAATGGCATCCATTATATACACTGACATATAAAACGACACTATTTGTCCCTTTGACCTAGCTGTTTTGTAATTTATAACCTCTGAGGTGATGTTGTCTGATAGAATTTTATGCCAATTGAAACTATACCCCTCTGAAACTTCTTCTAAGAAAGGTGTCCATTCTGCACTAAAGTGATAAGGATCCTTTTTCCCATATAGTCTACATAACATCATTGCTAAATACAACATATATTCATTTAATGAAGCGGTGGCATAGATTCCATGTAAATCAGCCCTAAATTTATTTTCATCTCTGGCCCATCCTCTTATCATGTCAGGGTATGTTTGGCCACCTTCAACGCACTCTTTTTGTTGAAATGCAGCTACAANAATCAACAACTGACTTGAGGTTTTCTGTAATGGTATGTGAAATACGAGGAGGTTCACATCCAAAGAACATTTTGTGCAGCGGAATAATTACATAGTGACACACTTCATAAAAATTATTTTTGGCATTTTCTTCCCAAAGAGCTAAATGGTACTTATGGACAGGCTCTGAGCAAAAGGCGTTCCAACTCCAATTCATTAGTGGGAAAGGAGTCATAAAGTAAATGGCATCCATTATATACACTGACATATAAAACGACACTATTTGTCCCTTTGACCTAGCTGTTTTGTAATTTATAACCTCTGAGGTGATGTTGTCTGATAGAATTTTATGCCAATTGAAACTATACCCCTCTGAAACTTCTTCTAAGAAAGGTGTCCATTCTGCACTAAAGTGATAAGGATCCTTTTTCCCATATAGTCTACATAACATCATTGCTAAATACAACATATATTCATTTAATGAAGCGGTGGCATAGATTCCATGTAAATCAGCCCTAAATTTATTTTCATCTCTGGCCCATCCTCTTATCATGTCAGGGTATGTTTGGCCACCTTCAACGCACTCTTTTTGTTGAAATGCAGCTACAATTCAGTATTATAAGTGTGCCTATAATTGGGTGATAGCTTATACATTACTTGGATATGCTTGGGCCTGAATGAGCCGATAACAGCTCCATGTTCGTTCAGAATACTTCTGGTCGAAACATCCACTTTATCCAGTGCCCAGGAAACCATATCAGTATAGGAAACCAATATCGGGCGTGCAACAACTTTATGAAGTCCAGTCTCGGCGATATCTCAGAGATGATTGTCCGCACCATTATCCGCATATTTGAGTTCATCTTCCATTTTTTCTGCAATTGTGGCCCATGATCTAACAAAGTGTACTACTCTAGCTGCAGTAGTGTCTGAAATAATATCGCCTTCTGGTTGCTCTTCAGTTTTCTTTGAAGCCTTTTTGGGCGCCATAGCTCTGTGTTCACTCGAATACCTATAACAGAGCAGAGTTTAGCTTAGAAATAGTAATGTGAACGTTTCAAAATTTATTTCGAATATATCATAAAATCACCGAGATTTGTACCTCTGTTATGAAATAAATGCAAAATATATTCCCGATAGTATGCATTTAATGTTTGTACCTGAGCTTTTCCGATATTTTCAAATATGATAGAAACTTACCAAATTGAATGATTGTCGCATTAAAAATCATTTATCAAAGTTTAACTTTAAACATTGCTTCAAAGAGTGATTAATTAGCGTTAATCTTGTTTTAAATTTGAAGGCACTCTTATCGGGGTTTCAGAACTTTCGATGTCAAGGAAAAAGGTCATTGAAGAACCCCGATCGCCGAAATCGTGATATATCATTAAAGTCAAAACCTTTTTTATTATCTTAATTAATCTAGTTTACCTTTTCGGGATTTCATTAATCAAGAAATCAGAAATCGGGAAATCGGGTATCGGGAAATCGGGAAATCCAATGTTATGAAACTTATGCTCATGAAACCGCGAACTCCGATATCCCGATATGATTATTTACTCTTAATTATGATTAATAGTAATTATATTAATTACAAATCGTGCTTAAGGATTAACTGAAATCGGGGATCGGGGATCGGGAAATCGGGAAATATGATGGCAAGTTTCTTTGTTCTCACAAAATCGCGAATCCCGATTTTGCGATGAGGTTAACTTAAAGTTTTAAACTCTTTTTAAATCTGACTTAAGTAAATAATGTTTTTATTAAGAATTAATGTATCAGGAAATCGGGGATCGGGATTTTCCTATTTAATTTGTGTTTAACATTGTTATTTCAAAACTCTGAATCCCGATATCCTGATGTGAATTTAACATTTCTTAAGTTTTAACATTACTTTTTCGTTTAAAAGATCATTTGGAATATATGTTTGTTTAGATTTTAATCATTCTTTGTCCAAAAATGAACCATTAAGGTATTTCGAATCTGTTGGAGATGAAATTTTTTGTTTTTAAAAAAAAATTATATAATGCAAAGGCTCAAAGGTACAATTTTTTTTTATTCTGAAGGTCAAAAAACAATGTCTGTTTCAACACAAAACATGATCCATCTTAGGTAATGGATAATTGTCCTTAAGTGATGATCGATTAAGGTTTCTAAAATCTACACACAGTCTAATCTCACCATTTTTCTTTCTCACTGGCACTAAATTGGCTACCCACTCAGAGTATCTCAGTGGAACAATGATTTTAGCGTCCAAGAGTTTTTTGACTTATTTTTCTATTACCGGTAGTAGGATAGGGTTAATCTGCATAAGTTTTTCTTAATAGGTTTGACACCTAGTTTCATAGGAATTTTATGTTCCATTATAGTAGTGTCATAAGTTCTCAATTCTTCATAAGACCAAGTGAAAACATATTTATATTGTCTAAGCAACTCAGCATACTTACTTTTTATTTCAGGAGATAGATATTTGGATAATTTCACCTAGGATATTCTTTGGTACCTATATCGCAATCCTCGACCTCCTTTGGTTAAGGATATAAGGTATACTTCAAAGGGATGTCATCATTATTAAATATCCTTTCTAAAGGGATTAGACCCTTAGATATCTGATTATTTTTTAAAACAAGCATCTGGTGGTTAGCGATTTTATCTTGGAACTCTTGGGGGTCTTCGCCTTCCTGCATGATCCAAATAGGGTCATTCTGGTTTTCTTGGTTGACATGCGTTTCGGCAAAGTCATCTATTGTCTCTAAAAACTTCTGGAGTTGTTCATTGTCCTTAAAAACTTGCCAATGTTGTATGTTATTCGGTATGGAAGGCATATGTCTCATTAGTATATGGTATTTTAGTTTGAAAGCAGTGGGAGGTGTGAACGTTAAAGCTGCTTTGGCTAATGCATCTGCCTGTTGATTTTCTTCTCTTGGAATATAGTGAATATTGACAGAGGAGAAAATGTTTTCGATCAGATCCCAAACACAATTTTGGTAAGACCTTAACCTAGGATGTTTGGCCTGGTATTGACGATTTACCTGTTTCACAATTAACTTTGCATCGCCAAAAACTTCCAAGTTTTTAATTTTCATTCTCCTGACATCTTCTAATCCTAACACTAAGGCTTCATACTCGCATACATTATTAGTGTGGTCAATGTTCCACTGTAACCTATAAGAGAAAGGGATAACGAATTTGTCAACAGGTGCCACAAAGAGCACTCCAGCCCCTGCTCCAAAATAAGATGAGGCGCCATCAAAAAACATTTTCCAAACACCAGTGCTATATACATCCTGCTTTATTTGTTATTTTTCTTTTTTTTTTTCTGTACAACTTTCCTCTATACATACATCAATATCGTCATCGATAGATAAAATACAATTGCCTAAATCTTGATCGGCAATATAAACAGGGTAGTTATTTGGGTTATGTGGGTCACTTTCTATGAATGCCAACCTGGTTTCTCTGTACAAGAACGTGAAATTTCCTCCAAAGACCGATATCATGGCATATGTCATGTCAAGTTGGAGGCATCCTCCAGGTTTAGCACGCCAAGACATAAATAAGAGCATACCATACTTCAGGGGTATATCGACGACAACCACATCCCATAGCACACTTTTTGCAGGTATCTGTGCAAGGTTAACAACTAAGTCTTTTATCATGCCTATACACTTAACTTTTCTTGAATCAAATGAATATAAATCTCCATAAGGTCTAGTGATTTCAAGACCAAGTCTATCCATAATGGATTTAGGCATTACATTATGAGAGGATACAGAATCTAACATGAAATTATGGAGCATGTGATCGTACACAGTCAATGTGATATAGAAAGGGGCAACAGCGTCTTTGGCAGATTCGAAATGTGGGCCAAAAATCATGTTAGGCTTGTCATCTTCCAAATTTATAACATCGGACTAGCTTTCGTTTTTTGAAAAACTAATTAATTTAGCGATTTGTTTTCTGTAAATTGGATTTTTTACCAGTTCGACAAGGGGTATAGGGATTTTGATTTTATTTTTTCATTTTCCAGATTAAAAATTCCTATTGTTTTGTCGATCTCTATGGTTTGGGTTTCTAAGACCTTCTTTTCAGCTTTCCTTTGTTGTGAGGTTTTTGTTTTAATTACATGAACCTCCTCTTTCTGTGTGTTTACAGCTGATGTTTCCACTAAATTTGTCTTGGCAAGCTGTGTGTCAGCGATCTTAGTTTTTGCAATACGCTTTTCAGCGATTTTTGAAACCATCTCGTCCGTTTCACCCCTAGGCATAATAGTTTTCACTAGGACAGTTGTGAAGCTCTTATTTCTAGGCCTTAGATTGTACTTCTAATGAAGTTCGGCCATTATATCATCTATGATTCCCTGATAGGTTGAATCTTCTGTAAAACTGTTGTTCTTGTTATTCTCAGATCTATGTTCTGTAGTTAAAGATTTTTCATAATCTTGTCTCATTATATAAGGTTGTAGGCAGTCATCGCCAATATTATTTATATTTTCTTCTAACTCTTCAAAATCCTTCACATCTTCTACTCCTATAAAGTTTTCGCTTTTAAATGGGGTTTGGATTTTTTGATCCTCATTCTTAATTTGTCTTGGTTGATTTTGAGGTTGAGGATTCCTTCTGAAATCCTTTCTGGGAAAATGCTCATTATTATCTTGATCTAGTTCCATTCTTGATATATTATTTGACAGTTCTTTGATGATTCTCACCATATCGTCCATTTTCTCTTCCAAAGATCTTCCTGATCCAGACGGTCCCCCTTGATCTCTATATCTTCTGGTTTCTTTGTTTCCATTTTCAAATTTGGTTTTCAACTTTCCTGATGCCATCATATTTGACTCAATTTCTAAGGCATCATCTTGCATTTTGGTGAGGTCTATTGATCTCCTCTCCCTCAATAACAGGGCAAAATCATGGTCAAAATCTCCAGCGAAGGTTACCTTCACTGCAGGTTGCGAGGGTTTGACCTCAGCTAGAATCTTATTATACAATTTGTTGAACCTTTGGGTGAACTCGAGGACTGATTCAGATTTTTTCTTTATTAGAGCCCCAAATTCATTTAGATAATAAATATGATCCTTCCGTTCACACCACTTCCTAATAAAATCATTTTCAAGTTCGTCATATGAGTTGATAGATCCTGCTGCTAGACTTCGGAACCAGGTTCTTACCTGTCCTTCAAAATTCTGAACCAAGAGTCTCGAGTAAACATCTTCATGTTCCAATCCAAGGATGTCAGCAAATTGGTCAAATAAATTGATGTGTTCAGCTATAGTTAGATCACCTTCTTCGGTGAATTTTGGTAGATTCTTCATGTAGTTTTCAGGTAGGCCATGGAGAGGAACTGGGCGAACCAAAGGAGTGTATCTGGCAGCCACTTTTGAAAATATTCAAGGGAGTGGTACTTGGTCACCTTCTCCTCCTCCTCCTGCACCACCTGCGGCAACACCTCCTGCCCCACCTCCTCCGGCCGCATCCATTGCTGATTTAGAGACTGGAGCTTGGAGATTATAAAGGAGGGTTATCAATGCACAAGAAACTTGAGACAGAGGAACTAGGAAAATGTGGGTTGGTTCTTTCAGACTCATAGGTCGAATAAGTAGGAGAATCAACAGAAGTCGAGTTGAGATATATAGGATAATCGTAGGAGTTTTGAGAGATAGGAAAATGATCTTCGTGAAGTGAGGAGGTGTCAATCAAAGCGGGAAATGAGGTGGATCTTTTTCCTCTATTGGTGAAAGAAACAGTTGGGAAAGTTTTAGTTTGAAAATCAGGTAAGACCAAACCAGGTTCGAGGGTTACAATCCTATCGGCAGGTAATTCCTCGCAAGGAGGCGGGCTATTAGATTCTTGAAGTAGACCTTTAGTATTCAACTGTGTAACTTTCGGTTGATAAAAATTATTTGTCGATGAAGCAGTCTGTTTGAGGTATTTTTTTTATTTTAAAAATTTTTCTGGGTCAGAAACAGGCGAAGTTTGTTTGTCATCTAGATTCTTCCTTGTGTTTTTTTGGTTAAAAGCCAGTTTATTTTTCATGGAGTCGCCAAGTGAAAGATAAGGATAGCCTTAGAAGGTTTTCAATCTTTGTTCACTATCAAAGAAATAAAGTGTCAATGTCGTTCTTCCCAGGGAAAAAACTTTGTTTCTTCCTTCCCTGGCAATGGTGCCAAAAAGATGTTGTTCCTGAGTTTATACTTTAAGGCTCTAAAGTATATTGTCCAGGAATCTAAAAAGGTAGATAGAGTTAAGGGTAGAAAGGTCGGTCATACGAAGAAGGGCTATGGCTAGCTTCTTAACTGTCTCTGTCTAACTTCCTAGTTTTCCTGGATACTAATATCCCTTTCAATTGTTGCCCATGAACGTTCTAACTCAACCTGGTTACTTGTAGTCTGTAAGATGGTGTTAAATAAATTTAAGGCAATTCTCGTTTTATCTGATAGGTTGGGCTCAGTATTGGGTTTTCTTGTAACTGGTACAATCATGATGGATAAAGACTGAAAAGATAAATTCTTGTGTTTTCTTTTAGGGTTTGTTATTTCTATTTCAAAATATGTAAGAAGAACTCAAAAACCTTGAATTAATAGTATGACGAAACTAAAGGCTATTTCCGGTATCTGAGCTACATTTTGAAAAGGGAATATGCATGAAATGAAAAGAAAACATAAATTTGTTGAACAAGGTGAGGCATCAATTACAAAGGAATCTCACTTTGTGATAGAAGAAGAAAATAGTTAGGAAAAAATCTTAATGAAGCATATGATATTGAACTCTAAAGCATTTGCAGGTCTTGTACCTATTGATAGCCTATACAGAGGAAAAACTGTAAACGATTAAATTGCAAGAATAATTAATCACCACAGTAGAGGTTGTACTAAATTGCAGTTAAGCATTCATCAAAGAGATATATGAAAAATATGAAACAACAGAGAAGCACATAACTCAAACTTGACCAAATCTGGAATCTTCAATCTGTATTTGTATTATTCAAAAATATCTTCAAATTCTTCTTTACAATGCACCCAGAAAAAGCCTTCTTTCAGTGTCATGAAATTATACTTATAAAAGATCACCAATACATTCATGGTTGGTGATTTCCTAACTCGTAGGGGAAAACAGTTACAAAAATGCAAACCTCAACCGTTTGCATGATTATCTTTTATTTTTCTATCGTCTCAATAATATAAGCTTTCAAAATGATACTTCATTGTTTTATTGAAGTACCTCCTTCTTTTGACCCAATACATTCAATACATTTTTCAAGAAAGTGTACAAAATTTCTGGGAGGCTCTGGAAAATCCTTCGCTTCGAATAGATAAAATTTTCTCTGAATTTTTGGAAGTCGGTATTCAATCCCTTTACCAACAAACTTAATTGATTGCAATTTTAATTTTGGCTTCACCAACCACCTATCTATTAGGGTAACATCAATTTCCTTTAATTGTGAAATTTCCATCTGAATTTCCTTCAAACCCTCTTTGAAATTCAACTGGTGTCTTACAATTTTTATCTGTCCTAATTTACGAGTGTAATTGTCTCTTCCAATACCTAATGATCCTTTGTCTAGAAAATCAAGGACTTTTTCGCAATCATCTTTGATTTCCTTGGCTATTCTGTTGTTTTCTGCTATGTTGGCCTCCCATACTTTGAGCAGAATATCGCCTCTGATCTGCTCTATGATAGATAGCTTTGGATTTTTTGATACCTCTTCATTTTCTGAACATACAACTGCCTTTTGAAAAGTAGCCCTTACTTCTTTAGCTTATTTTCATTTAAAAACAATTTTATCGAAACAATTGCTTACTTCTTGAAAATAATTCAGAATAATCTCTACTTTGGAGACTAATATTTGTTGCGTAGTTTCTATCTTTGCATGCACCTCCAGTGACTAGACCTGCAAAACTTTCAAATCTATAACCTGGCCTTTCATTGAATTCAATTTAGCCTGTAGTTGTCTTACCAATTCTTCTTCCCGAATAATCTGTATTTGGCTAGTCTGCATCTTCTTGATCATCTTGTCTAGACTTGACTTAAACGATTGAATTTCTTGTTTGTCAACAGCCCTGGCTTGATCCAGACCTTTATTTATTTCTTCTCTAATATTTTTCTCGGTATTTTTTAATTGGTCTTGCAACTAGGCTATCATGTGATCACTTTGTTTCAACCTTATTCTCATATTGTCAATAGTGAATAAATTTGTTGTTGCCAAAGCTCCCATGGAGCCCGCTACCTCTGTAGTGAAATCTTATTCTTCCAAGTTCTGCCCATCTACCAACACCCTGTGCTTCATTACCATACCACCTTCTCTCATATACATCTCCTTCTTTAACACAATATTCCTCTTTTTACTGAAAAAGTAATTAGAGGGAGGTATCTCTTCTCTAGAGATAGGGGTAAGGTCACTAGCATATATGACTCCCATTTGAGGGAGCCCAAAAGTAGACTATAAAGGGGTCAAGGAAGCAATGGGATTATCCAGATCTGTGAATTTTGTTTCCCCTGTTGTCTTGGGGGTATCAACATGGACAGTAGATGATGAAGGGGGAGTAGATTGACTAGACTTGGGAGTTGTCTCGGACCTTGTTGTGCCTCTTTTGTCACCTAAATGAGAAAAACAGAGGTGCTTACAAGCTTAGTTGGGTTATCTAAGCAAGACAGTTGTAAAGGAAAAGGGTTAGAGAAAGAAACATAAAAGAACAAACTAAGAATTAAACTAAGAAATAAAAGAACAACTAAACTATTGATCATAAGGACATAAGAACCAAAAACCAATAAGACTCATGTCACCAATGGCAAGGATTATATTTGTGAAAGAAAACACCAAGAAGGAAGAGGACTTTGGGTCCCTTCTTCCTCCAAGGGAGGGCTCTTGGACCCCCACAATTAAGCCTTTTTTACAACTTTGAATGAAATGGTGAAAGAATCCCAAGCTAATCCACTAAAGAGGTGAGATGGATTTCCCAATGTAATGATGCTAGTATGCTCTTGATGAGAAAAGAGGATTTCCCAAGAGAATAGCAGCAGCATAACCTTGCAAATGAATTCCTTGAAAATGAAGTGCACCCATGGCCTTGTTTTATAGCACCTCTTTGAGGTATTGTGCAACCATCTTATAGTGTGAAAAGAGGCTATCTAGGGCACTTTTAGGTCTTTGACCAGCCACTTAGTCGGATTCAGCTGAGATTTCGATGTCAAATCAACTTGGAATATGAACCAGAAGTGGGTGGGAGGCCGACCAATCTCATAAATGTGCCATTCTCAGATGTGCGCAGATTTTAGAGACCATAGTTGAGCATCGTGCGCATGTGCACTTTTAGTGTGTTTCTAGATCGCGCATGTGCGCGCACGCCCTGTGTAGTTATAGCGCACCTTAATTTTATCAATGGTTGTATAGTTTTGGACCTTTTGGAAATGATTTTGTGGTAATTTTGGTCCATGGGTGACCTCATAACTGTTTGACGATGTTGGATTCCTGTAACCATTTGCGGATGAAATTTCAGTGATAACAGATGCCACCTTATGGATGAGGTTAGGAGCATACGTATAGTTGAAATTTATCAATGTTTCTTCTACTGAGAGTGTCATTGTAAGAGAGAGCGATAGTGAGAGTATCAAGAGTGACCCGTTGGAGGGAGAAGGGAGCCTGTAGGACCCAACCTTCCATAAGGTGTGTTAAAATAAATTGTATACAAACAAGGTGAGCATGCCCCATGCTCATGTCATGTAACTCAAAAAAGAATGGTGTTGTATAGTAACTGAAACGGTGTGTTGATGTAGAAAACTGCAACGCCCTCGGGGGCGGTCGTGATAAAGGTAGTAGACAGTTCTGAGGAGGAACATACTCTGAATAGTGGGCAATGACACCTGTAAGATGTATCACGGATTCTGTAGGCATTGATATCCCAGCCAAGTTCAAAGATCTTCGGAAAATATAAGAAATAACTGCAATAGTCGCAAATTAAGACCCACCGTAACATGAGAAAGTGTTGAAGTCGAATGTTACGGGGGTCAATAACAACAGGGAGAAATTGTGGTTCTCCCTGTGTCGTCCGAGACCTCTCATTGGAAAGGTAATGAGAGTCAAGATATTGTCGCCCTTCTGGAAACTGTGTTGATGTCAACAAAAGGGGGACGCGACTCCAAGAAGCAAAGGGCTTCGTGAAATCTACTAGGTGAGCTTAGGAACTGAGGAGGTACATGGGAGAAATCAAGATGTATGAAGACTTAAGACTTCCCTTGGTTGGGGGTATATGTGAAGTATAAGTGGCCACAACCGTTCAACTAGGTTGAGTGTCAGAGGGACAACAAGACATGGGATAAGTTGTGTCAGAGGCAGGACATAGTGGATAAACTCGGAGAGTAGAGGTAATTGGCCTGTGGGATACTCAGAGTATATGGACGATGTCAACAAGAGTAGATGATAAGGAGTGCCCCAACCAAGGGAAACATGGGTTGCATTTGCCAAAAAAGGGAAGAAGGTTGCCAAAGGTGACGACAAAAAGATATGTAAATCTTGGGAATAAAGGCTTTTTACAATTTATAAAGAATAATTTGGGATGAGTGTACAAATACAAAAACGGATGCCCCAATGTAATATGGTTGAGCCGATGAGGGTGCAATGTGCTTGGAGAACTGGTGGAGGTTGGGGGCCCCATGGGTAGGTTTTTGTATGAGGTAGATGGTATGGAGGGAAATTTGCGGAGGGGAAAACTGATTGTGGATGAAATGGAGGGTTAATGATACCGCGGAGGCACAGTCAAAATAGAACATTGAATAGATAACCTAGGAGTCCATTGGGAAAGCTAGAAAAATGAGGAGAAGGAGTATGTGGCTAATTCACAACATGATGTAAGACTATTGGGACTCCCATCCCTAAAGGGTTTGAAAAACAGCATGAGTGTCAAAGTGTCAAAGGGTGATATGAATGGGACAACTCATGTGGGGGAGAGTGCTACCGGGTGACAGTACCCAAAATGCAATGCAGGTGTCGGTATTGCAAAGACAGAGATGGGGATCTTAAAGGAAAATGTCAGAGGGTGTGACTGGAGATGCAATTGAGATTCAAAGGGAATGCTTACATGCCAGTTTTGATTATATACCTAAAGGGGTGACGCTGATGTATGATGACCAAGTACCTGCACATGTGAAAATCAAAATACCCGATGTGAACGATATTTGAAGAGAATCGAACATAGAAGCATTTATTTGATAATTTTGAACATGAGCATGCGTACCTAGATGGGCATGAAAGAATGGCTCCCCAGGGGCTCAGGATAAAAAATGGCCCAGGGACTATCTTGATGTAGGTGACAAGATTTTGATCCCGTGGCTGAAGACGGATCAAAAAACGGACACCCGGAGCTCCCGGAATGGTGTTTGGAAGTTTGGCAAAAAGGGTTATATATAGTTGTAGGGCCCACATTGCCACCTCATTTGTACTTGCTATTAGAGTGACTAGATGAGAGGTATTCAGAGGATATTTGGAGATTCCGAGAGAACAAGGTAGCCAATTTAGGACCAGCAAGCTTCCAGTTAGTAGTCTTATCGTCCTGCATAGAAGTAGGTTTTCAATTTGTGGGCAGGGCCTGTACGGAGGGTTGTACAGGGGTTTTTATGGGTGTGGGCCCCCCAGTGAGTGGAAAATTTGGAAATATGTGCGCATAGGTGCGCTCCTGTTATCCAGATATCTATGCATGGGTGTGCGCATAGGGGGGGAAAAGACGTGCATGGTATGTGTGCCTATTTGCGACACAATTGCGCATGGGTGCACGGCTGTGTAGTGGATAGGCACGCTATGATGCGCGCCTGTGTTCGTGACAAGGGCGCATGGAGGTGCCTTTGTATGGAGGACAAGCGTGCACTCATGCACACCTGTGGGATGAATAGGCCCGCATGTGTGCACGCCTGTGGGGTGAACAGACGCACAAATGTGTGCGCTTGTGGGGTGAACAGGCGCGCATATGTGTGCGCCTGTGGGTTAAACAACTGTGCCTTGGAGGTAAGGCTGATGGGTGAAAAACTCGTCTTTTTTGGATATTTTAATGTGTTTTATGGTCAAGATGGTTGATCTTGGACTGTATTATGTGGTTGCAGGCAATCATTTGTACGATGCCAGTCCACTGGTGAGAGCGGGGCTGGTCATAGTTGAGGGATGTCGTGGCTATTGAGGAGTCAGGGGTTTGTGCGAATTTGGCAGCCTATGGGTTGCTGAAGTTCTTCGAGTGCCCATTGATATGGGCTCAAGAGTATCTTCTGCAGTTTTTGGTCCGTATGTGGAGTCTGGATCTACATTGTTTTATGGTGTGGGGAGAGAAGCTAGCCTTCACTATGGTGGAGGATGCGTACTTTTTGACTGGGCTCCGTTTTCAGGGAATGCCCCTACCGGCGGATCCTGTGTTACCTAGGGACGTGCAGTTAGCTACCTTGGGCCGGAGGTATTGTTCGAGGGAGAACTTCATGTCAGGCTCCATAGTGAGTGTCAGGGTGATGGATGATTTAGTTCATTGATGTGTAGTAGCGATGATTGTGAGGGTATATGGGTCTGTCGTGACTCAACAAATCAGTGGTGGTCAGCTGAGGATTATGGGGAGGGCATTGGCAGGAGATCATTTTGCCTAGGGATTGATGTTGCATGCCAATATAGTAGGGCAGCTGGACAGGTGTCAGACTACGGACTCAGGGGACTTTTCCTTTGGGTCCATCTTGGTGGCCTAGTTTTTCGAGAGGGTGTCGATGTTGCATCCTAGAGTGTTATTGGGTGCACCTGGTGTGTGAGAGCCGCGATTGAGGCAGTGTTCAAAGATTTTGATTCACCATGGTGGTGGTGAGGGTGGTCATTTTTTCACGGCTGAGGCTGCACAGGTGTGGCAGCCAATGCCGCAGATCATACTGCAGTATCCATACTGTGGGGTTGACTTCCGGGGTGATCCGGATATGGTGTTACCTCCAGAGGAGGTGTTTGACCACCGAGGTATGTTTGTGATTTTGATATGTTGTTTTTTGAGATAGCATGACATGTGTATTATGTATAGATGTTGATACTATCATTTGGTTGTTTGTATGTGTAGATGTGGGACCTCGCGGGTGTGAGGTTGAGTTGATGAGAGCATCGGCTCGTCAGGGGCCGGTGAGACGGTTGCGGGCAGAAGAGAGACTTCGGTGCAAGGAAGTTAAGGCGAGACCAATCGGTGATGAGAGAGAGGCTAGGAGACGTTGTTTTTATGACCCTGGTGTCGGGTCATCGCATGCTCCTCCGACGGAGGCCGGGGGAGATTTTGAGGATATTCATAGCCGCTTAGAGGTGGTGCTACAGGGAGTGCCTGAGGGCATGTGGTCATGCATCCAAGATGAGGACATCCTGGAGCAGTGTGTGGGAGTGCCACTAACATGGCAGACCGTGGTGCGGGGAGCAGCAATAGCAGGTGCTGCAATGACCAGGCAGTTACCTCTAGGTCTTGAGGGACCGATAGTGGGTGGGGCACCACCGCCTGAGGGAGGGGCAAGAGGTGGTGCTATAGAGGCACCTTGATTGTCGCTCTATGTATGTTTGTATTTTTGTATATAGGCTGGTGAGCCCATTTTGGTGTAGTGGCACCATTTTTGTACCGAGGTGCTTCATTGGCCTGTGGATTTTGTATATGATGTATTTTATGTGTATGTAACCATTTTGATGGCACTGTTGACCGATTTATATATATATATATATATATGAGTATACATTTTGGGGTATCTGTGATGTTTACATATGTATTTTAATGTGTTTATTATGTCTAATCTATATATGCTGTGACAGGCTCTTGATGGTTCATGTGTGTGTAGAGATATCTTGATGTGATATATGCCAATCGAGTATAATGTTAGCTAGGTTATCTGTAATTTGATTCAATTGTCTTGGAATATGTGTAAATGTAATGAAATCAAAATCTTGAGATAAAAGTCTAACTTCCAGGTATTTGGGAAAGAGGAAAGGATCGCAGACATGGTACACATTGTTGAGCTGGAGGATGACTAGTTTGGAGTCAAGAAAGACGTTAAGGTGATGAATACGATGATGACGAGCATCGGCAAGGAGGCCAATGACGACAGTGTACTCGGCTTGGTTGTTGGTTACTGAACCCAAACATAGGCCACTAGAGTGGAGAAGTTCATGTGAGGGGGTATAGAAGGCCCAAGTTGTCGAAGCGAGATTTTGTGTCCAACGGCTGGCACCGTCGGCATAACCGATGTGGTAGGTCAGTGGAGGAAGCATCTATCAATAACACAAATGATAGTTTAGACATGAGGGATGGAGAACAGATTAAAAACACTATAAAAGAAATAACCTAATGTAGAATGGCTACGCTTAGGCATAAAATTTCTTTAAGTATAACCCATTGATGGGTTCTTTGAGAGAGAGGCCTTCGGAGGAAGCCAGGATGTATGCACCTTTGGTGAGGCAATGTTGGATAATGTAGGGGCCATGCCATAGTGACTCAAATTTTCCATGACTGAGGGTATCGTCAGCGATATCGTAAGCAAAGACAAGGTCACCTTCGTGAAATGAGCGAAGGTTGACATGGTGATCAAAGGTGGCCTTTCACTATTTTTTGGCTGCCTCATTGTTCCATAATGAAGATTGACGATCTTCATCCAGGGAATCTAAGTTCAGCAAACGCTACTCCATTGGAGCAATGTCGGGTAATGGCTCAATTGCGGTGCGTAAGGTGGGAATTTCTCACTCGATAGGAAGAGTGGCCTCGACCTCATGGACTAGATGAAATGGTGTGAAGCCAGTGTCCATTTTCACGGCCATACGATAAGCCCATAGCGCAGAAAATAACATATGATGCCAATTGGTCTTATGCTTATTAACCATGCACTGCAACATGGTCTTGAGGACCTTGTTAACAGCTTCGACTTGTCTATTAGCCTGAGGGTAATATGGTGAGGAAAAATCATGGGAGAATCCCAACCGTGATGAGAGTTCGATGAAAATCTCATTCTCAAAATGTTTCCCGTGATCGGAAATGAGTTGGAGTGGTACACCAAAGCGGGATATGATGTGATTAAAGAAAAAACGCACTGCAGTGTCAGCAGTGTTGTTGAAGGTGGGCATGGCTTAAGCCCATTTTGTGAAGTAATTGACTGTGACAACAATGTATTTATGCCCATTGTTGGATGGGGGGTTACAAGTCATGAAGTCGATGCACCATTTACAAAGGGGGCCTGCAGTAATGACTGGGTGGAGAAGAGAAGGTGGTGCTCGTGCTTTGTTGGTGTAAAGATAACATTTATTGCATCACTTTATGGTGTGAATGCAATCGTGAAATAGTGTAGGCCAAAAGTAACCTTCTTGGATGATTTTCTAAGTAGTGGACATTCCCGAAAGATGACCCCAGCACGTGCCACTATGGCAGTCATTCAGGACTCTATTGGCCTCATCAATAGTCAAGCATCGATGAAGTATGGTGTCGACCCCTCGCCGATATAAGATATCTCTGATGAGGAGATAGCAGGGGGCCTGGTGGCGAATACAACGACGATCATCTCGTGAGAGGTGGTTACCGAACTTTTGGGTTCAGAGATAGACAAGGAGGTCTCTGTACCAAGGATCATCCGAAGTGATATAAAAGAGATGTTCATCGAGGAAGTCGGTATTGATGGGGGCACTAGTAGTATCAGAGGGGAAGGCCGTGACAAGTTCAGTGTGGACGAGAGCTTTCTTGCTCTTGGGTGTTGAAAATTCAAGATCATACTCCTGAAGGATAACGATCCATAGAGCAAATTTACCATTAATTTGTCGACGACTGAGCAAGTATTGCATAGGGTTGGAATCTTCTATGACTTTAGTCGTGCAAAGCAGAATGTAATGGCGTAGTTTATGGACTACGAGGACAACTGCAAGGGCTAGTTTCTCTTCGTGATTATACTTCAAGGGTGGCCCTGAGAGTTTTTTACTAATGTAGTAAATGACATGCTCATGATCGTCATCGTCGATTTGAACGAGAACTCCTACTACTGAGACAGTTGATGCTGATATGTAGAGGATATAGTCGTGATTATAGTCGGGTGAACTAATTAAAGGGGCATTAGAAAGCATCATTTTAAGATTTTTGAATGCTTTTTGGGCATGTTCATCCCAGTGGAATGGGATGTCGTGGCGTAGTAAGTGAAGGAAACTGTGTGCTCGAGTGGCATAGTCTGGGACAAATCACCATAGAAAGTTTGTTTTTCCTTGTAGGCTCCGGAGTTGATGTAAATTCTGGAGGGGTGGAATTTATGTGATGGCTTGGATGCATGGGGGGAGTGGAGCTGTGGGCTCCTTCTTCTTTTGCCTACCCCCAGCTATGGCAGGGAGGTTAGTGAGTGGGGGTGTAGAGGGTATGGTAGGAGTGAGTATGGCAATCGTCATTGTTATTCCTTCCATTTGGGGGAGAAGGGATGGTTGAGGAACCATCTCTGGTGGATGTAAATACAAAACTGGAATTGCCAACACCATATTAGGGAGAGTAAGTGTTGCGGCTACCTGGAAAGCTTGTACGCCTGGTGGAGGGTAGAAGAAGGGGATTTGAGTAATGGCTTGGGGAACTGTCTCCCAAACTAGCATATGGCCTTAGGGAGAGGTGAAATCGTGAGTTGTTGGAGTCAACGAGTTCATAGGAGGCCCATGAGGGGGAAGCTCTGTGACTAGTGGGACGTCAGATATGATAGAAGCCTCCCTAGGAGGAAGGCTATCCTCCATGTTAGTTCCTTTGGATGATATGACGCATACCTAATTGGAAGGATGAAGGATTGGTGGTGCACCATGGTAAGTTCCTAACAATGATGGGTCTTTGAAAAATTCGAGATCCATTTCGATGAGTGGGTATGCTTCAAGATTCGTGTGTATGAGAGGGAGAATGTTATCGATGTTGGCAGAAGGGTTAGGCTCATAATGAGAGACTTGGTCAATGGTAATGATGTTCTTGTTATGGGGGAACATCATGGTTTGAAAGACGGAAGAGGCAACTTCCTTCATAGCGTACATGTAGCTACGACCGAACAAGATATTATAATCGAGTGGGGCATCGATAACTTCAATTTCGATGAGAATGGTCTTTCCTCTGAGTTCTACAAGGACATTTTGGAAGATCCCTTCAAGAGAAGTTGGTCGTCCATCATAAGCTCTTAAGGTAATGGCAGATGGTATGAGTTCGGGGGAACCAATTTTCTACCATACAGACTTGGACATGATGCATGTGGATGTGCCTTCATTAATGATGCACCGATGAACTGTAATGTTCCAAATTTTCACTGGGATTTGAAAAGCGATTAGAGCAGGGAGGCGAGGTTCTCCGCTGTCGAGATCAAATGTGATGAGTTGAGTATCCGCGGGGTCGATTGCCCCCAAGGCCAAAAGTAATGATTTCCGTTGAGTGGGACAAGTTTGAAGGACTTCTAAGACTGACATGGTAGTCGGGGATTGTGCTAAGTCATCGACCAAACTATAATTATGAGCCACCCTAGCCTGGGGATTGTGGACATTCCTGCACAATGGGATGCGAGGGATGTGAAGAGGTGTTTCGGCATTAGGGCGAGGAATAGCCAACAGGGGTCCCATTGGTGCTGGGATTGTTTTTGGAGGAATGGGAGGAGACTCAATGGGTGCACGGTATTGACGACTACGTGCTTGCAGAAGGATTTCTTCCTCACTGGTGAGGAGGATAGCGCGATCTGTGGGATTTTTTGGATTGACATATTGTCCCAACTGTGGTGGGGTAGGCTGCATGTCTTGTTGGGTGTTCATCACACCCTGGTGCGGAATGGGATTCTGCAGCACGGCTGGGGGGAGGTTGTTGGCCATATTGTTGTGGGGCCTATTGAGGGGTAGGCGGTGCTGGAGAGTGTGGTACACTTCCTGAGTCTTTCATCTATTTAAAATCAACGATTTGGGGGCAATGATGAGTATAATGACTGAACTCACCACAAAGGGCACAAGGGAAGGTGGTTCTAATAGTATTGTTATTTCTCCCTTGATGCCTGTTGTTATTACCCCCCTGGGGGTTCTGATTCCCTTGATTCTGGTTTCCCCCAGTAGGTTGGTTCTATTGGGGGTGATTCCCACCTTGACCTGGGCTGCTATTGTTCCTATTTCTTCTTTTCTTTTTGGCATTATTCGACTAATGGGTTGGATTTTCTGTATTCAATTGTTTAAAATTTTGATATTGCTGAAGGGGAGAGGGTTGAAAAAAATTCACCCCAGCGTGAGGGTGTGAGGGAGTGTTACACATTATTTTCGTCATCCCTGTGATCGTTAATGATGTAAACCTATCTATTGCCTTTAGAGGGGTCACAGTGGCCTAAGTTCCTGAAGAGAGAAGGAAGAAGAACTTTTCCTGAGAAAAGAAGTTGCTTTTTTCTATGTAAAAACCTTATAGACAGAAATGTACGCAGGTTGCTATATAGACAGGGTGCGGGAATGACCAATTTCCGCAGGTTGCTATATAGACAGGGTGCGGACTTTCTGCAGGTTTCTATATAGCCAGGGTGCGGAAATTCCAGCACGTAGGAAAAACGTACGGTTTCTCGAATTTTCTAGAAGGAGAAGCTTCTTGGGTGAGGTGGCATCCGAACGGTTTGGATCTTACTCTCTTTCATGATTTAGTGGGATCATCCTAACCTCCTCACCTTATCTTCTTCAGCTTATAAAAGGAGAAGAGTTCTCATGGAGAATCTTAGCTTGAGCTTTTGTGTAGCTTTTGGTTGGCTTGGAATTATTAGCTTGATTGGAGTGTCTTTGAGATTTGCTTTGTCAAGATAGATTGTGAGCAGCTATCAGATCTATGGTCTCAGAATCCTTGGAGCAAGAAGTGTGTGGGGAACGAAGGACAGTTGGAAGGGACTTTATGACATCAAGGCAATGGTTGTAATCTCTCTTTCACATTTAATATGATACAGTAATATGTTTCTTTCCCATAAAGTTAGAGCTACTTTATTACATGATTCCTTGATCACATGTATAGTCTAGGGTTTTGAATATATTAATGTCTTTGCTGTGATTGGTTTGTGTTGTTGTGATTGGACGACGCAAGAGCATCGTAGCAGAGCGAGGAACAATAGAGATTAAAGG
>SNQJ01S0052609.1:5424-26757 GCA_010110895.2 Picea sitchensis | reverse complement strand
AGCTAGCATGTGGACATGTGGGTCCTTTACTATTCCTTTAACTCCCTATTGTGATTTAATCTAAGAAAGCTTTGAAAATATCCTAGATTGTGATCATGTGGACATGTATGGGCCCATTACAAAAATTTAAACTTCCCTAGTGATTTAATCTAAGAAAGTAAATTTCAACACTATCCTATCTTTGTATCATGTGGGCATGTATGTGCCCATTACAATCTCAAGATGTGTTTGAAAAATAAACTAAGAGGAGTCTCGAGGGGGCTGTTGTCCTCTCCAAAGGATTTTAGTCTTTTTAAGGGAGATGAAATTGTCCTACAATCTTTTTCTGATTCTCAAGGTCGCTTTGAAGTGCAAGAGAAGAGCATACTAAATGATTGTTATCCAACTTCTGGTCCCAATGCAAGTTTTATGTGATTACAAATGATTCAAACTTATACTTTTAGTCAAAGCAAGCCATCCATGTGGCAAAATGAAAGCAAAAGAGGAAATAATGATTTTAAACTCCCTAAGTGCTTATGTGTTTTAACTAATCCCTTTATATGGAGAGGGAACTAAGTGTGGTGCAGATTACAACATGCATGAAATCATTTTTGAGAAGGCTAGGGGCCTTCCCCAAATCACAAACAAGCTTACAATGTGTATTTTTCTGCACAGGTGCATGAGTCTCAGAGTAGACAGAGGTGCACTGAGTGCCTGTGTGCAAACTGAAACAGTCTTTTGGGTGTAGATGCGCAGAACAACACAGTAAATTTGGTGCACATGCGCACGATGCGTGACTGTGGGCCAATAAACCCACGCACAACTGACACACGGCCGTGAAGAAAATTTCGGATGGAATTCTCTCAATTCAGCTTTGAATTGGATGTTTTGTAGGTCGGCTTGGGCCGGTTAAGGTACCTGTAGGTTAAATAAACCAAAAGAAGAGCTAGAAAAACCCAAATGAGGTAGGAAATTGATACCTTTCCCCAGTGGAGTTGCCAATCTATTGCGCCTCTTTTGTCACCTAAATGAGAAAAACAGAGGTGCTTACAAGCTTAGTTGGGTTAGCTAAGCAAGACTGCTGTAAAGGAAAAGGGTTAGAGAAAGAAACATAAAAGAACAAACTAAGAATTAAACTAAGAAATAAAAGAACAACTAAACTATTGAGCATAAGGACATAAGAACAAAAAATCAATAAGACTCATGTCACCAATGGCAAGGATTATATTAGTGAAAGAAAACACCAAGAAGAAAGAGGACTTTGGGTACCTTCTTCCTCCAAGGGAAGGCTCTTGGACCCCCACAACTAAGCTCTTCTTACAACTTTGAATGAAATGGTGAAAGAATCCCAATCTAATCCACTCAATTGGTGAGATGGATTGCCCAATGTAATGATGCTAGTATGCTCTTGATGAGAAAAGAGGATTTCCCAAGAGAATAGCAGTAGCATAACCTTGCAAATGAATTCCTTGAAAATGAAGTGCACCCATGGCCTTGTTTTATAGAACCTCTTTGAGGTATTGTGCAACCATCTTATAGTGTGAAAAGAGGCTATTTAGGGCATTTTTAGGTCTTTTACCAGCAACCCAGTCGGATTGAACCGAGATTTACATGTCAAAACAACTTGGAAGCTGAACCAGAAGTGGGTGGGAGGCCGACCAATCTCATAAATGCGTCATTCTCAGATGTGTGTGGATTTTAGCGACCACAGTCGTGCATCGTGCGCATGTGCGCTTCTAGTGCATTTCTAGATCGCGCATGTGTGCGTGCGCCCTATGTAGTTATAACGCACCTTAATTTTATCATTGGTTGTATAGTTTTGGACCTTTTGGAAATGCTTTTGTGGTAATTTTCGTGCATGGGTGACCTTATAACTATTTGACAATGCTAGATTCATGTAACCATTTGTGGACGAAATTTCAGTGATAACAGACCTTCTTTCTGTTTCTACTCCTGGATTCTCTATCTGTGGGACTTCTTCATTTTGTAAAGACCTTTTGGACCCCTATGGATTTTCCTCTGTGTCTTTTTTATCCTACGCTTTCTGTCCAAAACCTGGGGGAGTGTTTTCTTGTTTTGGAGGAGGTGTTGTTGCTTCTCCCTACAATACCTTTGGAAAACCACTTCGTATGTGTCTCTGGAAGGTTATAAAACTAGTTTGCAAGTCGGATGGTAATGTCTATACCCGACCTAATACCTCCTCATAGGTTTTGGCCCCTTTGAAAATGTCATCGCAAGGGGATTTCTCATGTTCATACGCTTTCATGCCATAGTGAGCCATGTGATTTCCCACTGTTTGATAAGGATCATGTTTTCTATGTTCGAGATCCACTAACTTGACCTCCTATAGAGCTGCAGCTTCAACCTTTGAATGACCCAAGTTGAGTAGAGAAAACTTCCCAATATGTATAGGGAAGAACAACCATAACTTCTTTTGAGTTGTCTTTAATTCTATCCCAATGCCATCCGTTATTATCTTATAGGCTACCTCCCTGCACACCAGTCTTTTAGTAAGGAATTTCAGGAGCGCGTGGGGGGGAATTGAACATCCAAAAACCCTAATATAGGAGATATTCTCCTCAATAAACCAATAGGAAAAGGCCTTGAGGTTTCCTATGAATGATTCTAAAATACGAAGGGGTGCACAACCATACAACATCTGATGCACCGGTATCACCATGAAATGACAAATTTCGTAAAAAGAATCCTTAGCATTTTATTCCAACAACTTAGAATGATATTTATGAATACGTTCAGTGTAGGTTGGGTTCCAACTCAAATTCATCAAAGGGAAAGGAGTTGTGAAACATATAGCATCCACAATGTATGCAGACATGTATAAGGATATTGGTCGGTCACTGGATCTCATGGTTTGATACTCTATAACTTCCTTATCTATGTTATCTGACAGAATCTTGTTCCAATTGAAGTTATAGCCTTCAGCTGCTTCATGTAAAAGGGGCACCCATTCTGCAGGGAAATGGGTAGGACTTTTCTTCCCGAAAAGTCTACATATCATCATAGAAACATAAACCATGTACTCATTCAATGAGGCTGTGGCATAAATGCCATGGGTATCGGACCTGAATTTTGTTGGGTGTCTCCACCAGTCTTTGATTATGCCGAGGTATGTTTGGTCTTCCTCTATGCATTACTTCCTTTGAAATTCACTTATGAATTCTTTATTATAAATATATTTAGAATTGGGTGATAGTTTGTACATTACTTGTATATGCTTCGGTCTGAAAGAGTCGATGACGACCCCTTGACTGTGCAAAATGATTCTCCTCTGCAAACCTTTCCTCTCTAAATCCAAACTGATCATATCGTTGTATGTCATGAGTCGTGGGTGCATAGCTAATTTGTGAAGTTCAGACTCTAATATGTCCCGGAGTTTGTTATCAGAATCATTGAGAAAATTCTTGATTTCGTAGTCCAATGTTTCAAAAATTTGCCTCTAGAATTTGATGGAATCAATGGCATGTGGTGTAGTATCAGATATGACATCTCCTTCTGGGCTCAAGCTTTCAACTGCTTCTTCAATTTTCTTAGGTTCCTTTCTAGGTGCCATAATGTTTGCACTAGACTGAAAACCTGTTTGCAAAGAAAAAATATATAATCCTAGAAAAATGCAACTCACTCCTGATTATAAAAAAAATAAGAATGAAATTTGAAATACATAACCTTTATTAACCTTTAACTTGTATTACAATGAGCATATTGACACGGGCGATAAGGAATTAATGTTTTAATGAGGAAGATACACCTGGAGATACGCCTTCATGTCAAAAATATCTCCATTTGTCCGTTATTAATACTGCCACATATCGACGATTTCAAACTGAATTTTCAAAAGGATTTCTTTCAACAAATCCCGAAATGCGAAACGCAAAAAGTAGTTTAGTCATTATTAATCTATTTTAAACTAACTTAATTTAGATTTAGACTTTGTTAAAAAATTTGTGATTTCTCATTTCGGAGTTTCGGGAATCCTGTACCCAAGAGGTATGTCATAAGAAAACCCCAAATCGTGAAAAATTAATGATTTGTTGATTGTATTTAAGAGTTTAATTAATCACAATTAAAGGGTACTTTCTGAAAAGCACGTCGGGACTTATAACATTCATTTTTTCCTTTTTTCTTATTTCTTTTAATATAAATCATTTTCAGGATTTCAGCAGCGGGACTCTGGAGTTGTTAACTAAGAATCATACCTCGTGAAAATCCGAATCCCAAAACCTGAAAAAAAATCAAAAGATTTTTTTTTACTCCTTTTTAGAACTAAAGGCAGCTCCATGACTAGGAAAAAACAAAGTTTCGGGTTTAAAGGGTAAAAAATTTAAACTTCGTGTCAACACTTTCAACTGCTGATAGGAGATTCAATTGTGCTTGTACTCTTGTTGCTTGTTTCTTTGCCTCCTGGGGCTGTGAATTTAGTGTCTTTAGTTCAGGGTCCTCTGTAAGTCACTCATAAGTCTGCGCACTTCGACTGCTAAGTTTTTTGCATTCCAAGGCTAATGCTTTGATTCTCTCAACTGCACTCCTGAAACTTTCTTCTCTCTAGTCTCGCACGTCCTGTAGAGTGCTTGGCCCTGTTTGTAGCTCTAGATCTGCTATTCTCTATTGAAGTTGTTGGATGGCTTCAGCAAGCTTCGCCACTTGATTCTCCATTGGGTCTTCCTCCCTTTGCTCTAAGCCCGTCATAGAGCAAAGTTCTCTGTTGATTGCTTCTTTAAATCTGACCTACTAGCAGTTTTTCTTTCTCCTACTGGATTTGCGCTCTTTCCTCTGCGAAATTTTCTTGGAGGACATATTTTTCCTTCTATGAAAATCGGTGTTGCACTATGATTTCCTCTTGTACTTGATTCAGGGCTTCTGTGGCCTATTCTTTTTCTTCTGGGACACGACGGAGGTAAGCTTCAGTCGCATCTTCTATTCTGCGAAGTTGGGCAGGTTCATCTCGCAGCTCTGTTTCTTCTGATGGTGGGGGCACAGTAGACACTGCACGGCTAGAGTGAAGGGATTGTTGTACCCCTCTCATCTCTGTTTCAATCTTGTCATACATGGTCTCTTGTTTTTCTTCACTGCGTTGGAAGATATCTTCCAAGGTGTCTGACACGGAAAAAATGGTGAGGTTGATGTCATCTATCGTGAGCACAGTCTGCAACTTGGGTCTACTAGCTTTTGACTTCTTGCGCAATGTAGGTTTCATGGGGGGAACCTTTCTTTTCTTGGATGTCTCAACCTCATCAATGGGATCCCTAGGCGGTGTTACTTTTCCTTGCTTCTGTTTCTCTTCTTCTCCACTTTTCTCTTCTTTGTATACTTTGTCATCACCTCCTCCTCCTCCTGGTGATTCTGAAGCAGTATCTTCTAATGCATTGTTTAGCTTCTATACCTATTTTGTCTTCTTCCTTCTTCTACTTCCAGAAACATCGTACTCTTCACGAGTGACCACCAGACTTTCGATTAGGTTGGGGTTGAACAATTCGGCCTGGTCAACTGGGATAAGGAAATATATAGGCCATTCCTTAGGTATTTCTGCCATGTCCTCCTCTATGAGCGTATAGTAGCTCTGAAGCTCTTCTTTGTGTTCGCCTGCACACACAGTGATATAAATAAAATGTCTATCCATGTGGAACTTTTCATAGGGCATGTACCTGTGAAGGGTGTTTGGTGTCATGTGAGGGAAGGACTCAATAGCCATTTTCAACTGCAGGTAGTAGGTGTAGAACATCGCGTTCGAATTCCATTGTTTCCCTATGTCACTTGAGTACCAAAGTGTGGTGAACTTTACAGCTAGAGGTTCAGATGGTTCAATCTCAAGGAAGGTCACACCTTCCATCATCTCCCAAGAAATAAACGCGATGAGGATCACCAGCCAACTGAAGTGGAACTCGTAGCCCTGATCCTTGTTGGGTATGTGTTAAATTTTTTCTACCTTGGGAAACATGACACCTGCCTCGGGAGACGTGTCATGTATTTAGGTGGTTTTTTCGGCACATGGTTTTTTGCCGATGTTTTTCTATTTCCGGTTAAAGAATTAGGGTTTTGGAATAATCCAGGTCATTGGGTTAGGGTTTTGGATGTCGTTGGCTCCTATATGTATTTTGTATTGTAAAAATTGTAACACAATGAAACAATATAGAATATGTTGGTTTTCCCAGTTTGGGTTTCTAGGGGAAAAATCTCTGTGTAATGTTTGTATTTGCCATTGTATATTTTATGTTCTTTTCTGAATATATGTTTGCAGTAGATATTGTACAAGGTTATAATTTACAATCCTGACCTTCGTGGCGGTCCTACTCTAACTAGTTAACGAGGTATCTCACCCAGTTCATTTGTAGCCCTTCTAGACATTTTCTCGCGAGATCAACAATGAACCCTATGACCTACTTGGGTCTATTATTTCTTAATAGCTTACCTACAATCAACTAGCAGGCTAGGCACACTGCACCATTTTGGATGGAGGCTACCTTGTAGCCCCACTTCCCCTATTCCACATTTCCATAGGTGTCTTTGATTGTCTGTGCCAAGGCGCAGTCTACAGCGTTCACTAGGTAAAACTCTTGTGGGTTTGGTCCTTGCATGCTCAATCTGGTGATTCGATGGATTAGCATCAGATCGACGGTGATGGGTCTGTCCAGCAACAGATAACCACCATGGAAGCACGATAGCAGGAGCTTAATGCACGCGTTAACCTCTTGGTGCCTTCCAAAATGGGGTTTCTTCATTACGTTCAGAATAGTGAACCTTGTGATGTCCATAGTCCATGGTTGGGGGATTATCTTCAAATTATTCTCCTTTTTCATGGTCAAGTACTTATGAGGTGCGAGCATGTTGTAGTTCTTATGATATCCTAGGTTATAGTTGTTGATCTTCAACATCAAAATATTATCCAATTGTGGATTGACTGCGCGTATCCCCTTCGGGAGGTACAGGGTAATCAAGGTGTAGTCAAAGTCCCTCGGGACACTGTCACGACTTACCGCATTGGCCAAAGGTGGGATGTAGTTGGGTAGGATGGATGGGATGAGCTTCGCATTCGCCAAGTCATCGTGATGCTTGGTTCATTTCTCAGTTGCAGCTCGGGATGGTCCACATCCATGAGCAGTTGACGGGGAGGCTTGCACTCCTCGCATCGATGAAGATTGAATTCCTACGGACATCACCTTCTCAGCCATAAGGTCAATTAGAATTTCTTTGACATACTTTTCTATTGCGCTAAGTTCTTTTGACATGCATGCTCAAGATCAGGTATCTCATGTCGGTGATCAAACACTCAATGTAATAGAGCAGGTGGCGAAGTCTAAATAGGCACAACACTATAAGAATGAGTTTTCTTGTAGGCTTGGATACAATTCACAAAAGTGTTCTCGGTGCAACAATCGATGGAATAAATAGACAATGTCGTAATGGATTCTTCCAACAGGTTGAAAATCCTTAATCAATGCAGTTCCATCTAGTATGGTGCGGTCCCAACGGTCCAATGGTGAGCTTTCTGATCATAACTATCATTCTAACCATTCGGTAGCATCAATATAACGGTCATGATGCCTCCAATGGTCATATTTCCCTGCCATGGTGAAGTGCCAATATGTGTTGTTCTGATATTCTGGCGAAGTTCAAGCTCTGTAAATCTCCCTTCTGCGAAGCCCTTTATGGTACCTCTTGCAATTTTTCTAGCTTTGCTTTCTTCTTGCTGAGCTTCCTAGCCTTCTTTCCTGTGATCTGCATCTCGGTATTCCTATTTCCATTCTTGTTCTTATTTGTACTCAACATACTAATGGTGCACTGATGATATTATTTCATAGGGTCTGAGGTTAACACTTCTTCTTTTTTTGGAGTAGGTTCTCTACTCTCTTGTACAGACAGGTGTTTCAAGTCTTCATGTGTTCTTTCAACTTCAATGGCCAAATCTCTGTTCCTCAGTAGCTTCGACTGGTCTTCTTGTTCTTTCAGTAAGTGCGCTATTCTCCTATCCATGAAATCTCTTAGTTCTTTATTTTTCTGTTCTATAACTTCCTCTTCTTGTTTTCTTCAGATATGGTCTTTCTCAATCTATGTTTTTCCTAGCAAAATAGCAAATGGCGTGTGGTTCTCAAAAAAATTAACGACCTCAAATTATTCCTCTGTCAAAGTTCCATGAGTATTCATAGATATTTGGGTAAGTATTCCACATAGGGCTATCATCTTTCCTCTCAATAATCATATTCCTCCCAATGAAGGAATCATAGTAGGCTTTACCAAAATTTCCCAAGTTCTTTCTGTCATGATATTCACCTGTGTTTCTTCATCCAAAACAAAGTTTATGTCGAAGTCTCTTATTCTTGTTTCTAGGCACTCTTTTTATTTTAGGATCTCTGATAGATTGGTGTCTATGTGATCATTCAGGGTTTATTTCATCCGTAATAATATAGTCTATGATTCTTTCTGGGATTCTATCATATCCTTAGTTTCTTTGCCTTCTTCAAGGTTTTCTTGTCTCATATTCATCTTCTCAACTTTAGCAATCATTCTAGGGAAATCCAGAACTTCATGATCAACAACTTTGCAACAAAGACAAGTATGGTTTCTACCAGGGCATTCCTTAGCCAGATGTCCTGGTCTTTTGCAACTATAACAAAGGGTTAATCCTCTTTTTCTCTTAAATGATCCCCAGCCTTTCCTATACTGCGCACTAGGATCACAGTAACTAACCTGCAAAAAACTCTTTCTAGGATCCTGCATCCATTTGTTAGTCCTAAAATCCTTTTTATGCATAGGAATAACACATCTTTTACAATTTCTATCAGATCTACACATATCAAATCTTTTGTCTTCTAGTTGTGCCCTAGTTTTTAGAATAGGACAAAATTTATCAAATATACCTAGATCCATACTTTCGGAACAAAAATTTCCACTTATCTTACCTTTATTAGAGCACAAAGCTTCAATATCTTACGTCCTTTCTTCAGATCTGACTTCTCTTCTTAGCACAGAGCTTGCAAGATAGGTAGAATACTACGCACTAGGGCAACAGATCTATGCACAGATCTTTCTATTTTCTTCAGTTCCCAGCAATCACAGTTTCAAGTCCCGACAACGAAACCATTTGTTGGCACAGGGGAAGACCCAGGGCTCAACGCTTCAAAAGTGCACCAACAAAACCCTAAATACTGGCCCTTTTGGCAACACCTGCGAAGCAGATGAAGTCTCACCTGATGTAGAGGCAGGGGTGGTTGCAGGACTCAAGTGTCTGCAACCTAGTTGGGAAATAGATCTGTGATTACCACACCCTAACAAAGCACTTAGCAGTTATTGTTAATTAGTATTTAACCCTTGTTCACAACGCAAATAAACCCTAATTACATATCAACGTAGTATTCAACAAGACCTAACACATTCAAGCACTTAGAATATAGAAATAAATCAGAAATAACATTCATTCACATGGCTAATCACTATGCTATCATATCAAATGTATCTAAACATTCATGAAGGTAAGCATAAAGCATATATCATATGAACAATATAACAACCATAATGCACAAAGAAACCAGAACACGGGATATACATGGTTAACCCCCAGCCTGGGGCTATGTCCACCAACTCTTCTTCTGTTTATTGTCTTATGTCAATCATTTACATGCACAGAGCCACAAAATCCTACTTCTCATAAGACATGAGATCTGCGTGCACTTCGCCAGATCCTCCTTCCTCAAGCTAGGTTACAACACAAAGCCTTCTTACAATCTATGCACAAGCTTCTTACAACCACTTGCACTTAGCTATGCAAGTGTTCAACACATCATGCACAAATAATTTACAACTATTTTCACTTAGCTCACCATCCAGCTAGGTCTCTCTACTCTTACATTGCCTAGATATTTATTTATACATTACAAAAAAGGGCCTGAACATGGGTAAACCCATGGGCCGACATCCCCATTCATGTTACATAAACCCTAATCCAAAAACTGCCCTAAAAAGGGATCTAGTTCCCATGATCTCTGCTTCAACTTGTGCTCCATCTTCGACCAGCCTGTCGAAGTTCCAAAATTGGTCAAACATGACCAGCATTTCCACAAAACCTGGTCAAGGGCCAACACCATGCACCTGCTGAAAGACTTTAGAAAACATCATGGCTTTTCATATGATAATCTTTCCATCTGTTGTGATCTTGGTCCTGTAGACCCATCTGCATCTGACAAGTTTCCTCCCCGAAAGAAGGGGAACCATATCCCAAGTCCGGTTCTCAAGGAGGGAGTTTCACTCCTCCTACATGGAGGATTCCCAAAAGGGATTTCCAGCAATCTCGCCATAAGACTGTGGATATGAAGACTGAACCAAGACAATATGCTTGGAGGGAAATGGTTCATTGGTAGTGAGTGCAACAGAAGGCTCCTTAAAATTATATCGATTCCTCCTGGTATCAGTTGGATCACCAACAAGATCCCCTGCATCCTAAAGAGTAGTCTATGCCCACTTGGGCCTCTGCTCTAGCTCTGCAACTACATCTGGATTCTTTGACTCTGCATCTAACTGTACTAACTCTAAATATAAATCATATGAGTCCTCTGAATCATAACTCTCATCTGAAGAAGAGTCATCATGTGCATGCTCATCATCTCGGACAGGTGGAAGAATGAAGGTGTCTGCATGCAGCTGTTGAGGTGCATGCGAGACACTTTCCTTGAATTGGAAACTACACTCAATTATGAGCCAGTTCGAGGAAAGATCAATAATCATATATCCCTTCACACCATCAGGGTAACCAAAAAAAATGCACTCAATGTTCTGTGGATCAAGTGCCTTCCTCTTTTTAGAGGGAATATGGGCCCATGCACGTGAACCAAAAATGCAAAAGTGGGCCACTTTCGGTTTGAGGCCACTCCAAGCCTCATATGGGGTATTATCCTTGACAGATACATGGGCAGATCCATTTTGGATGTATCTTTCACAATTATGTGCTTCGGCCCATAGTCTTTGTGGTAGTGACTTTGCATGTAACATGCAAGATGTCATCTCCTTTAGAGCTCTGGTTTTCCGCTCAACAACTCTGCTTTGTTGCAAAGTATAAGGAACTATGTGCTGCAAGAATTCCTGCCTCATGGAAAATATCATGGATCTCATGATTGACATACTCTCCCCCATTATCAGTTCAGAGGACTTTGATCTTCTTTCCGGACTATGTCTCAACCAGGTCTTTGAAACCTTTGAGGTGTTTAAAAACCTCGTATTTTTTCCTGAGAAAGTAGATCCATGTAAAACGTGAGAAATCATAAACAAAAATGAGAAAAAACCTCGCTTTGTTGGTGGATGGATGCATAAAAGGACCCATAAGGTCACTGTGGATCATATCTAAAGGTGCAAAACCTCTCTGATACTTTCCTTTGTCGAATTTCTCTTGAGGGTGTTTTCCGAAAACACATCCCTCACATGCTCCCTTGGAAAAATGGATGTCTGGTAGACCATCAACCAATGTTTTCTTGCTAAGTTGTTTCATGTATATGAAATTCAAATGTTCAAACCTTTCATTCCATATCCTACTACTTTCATCAGCATGAGTAAGCAGTAAATAAGAATCAAGTTCAATGAATTCAAAAAAATGTATACAATTTAGACTGGTGATTTACCTCACCAGTAGCAACCCTATAGTTGGTTTGCATGTCATAGATGTCCACAACATTTTGTGTGAATATGAATTTCTTTCCAGTTTCGGAATTCTTCATCTGATACATGGAGAGAAGGTTGACAAAAAGTTTGGGAATGTGCAACACATTCTTGAAGCTTCCGTTGGTGAGTTCAATCCTTCCTTTGTCAGTGACTTCGACTGAAGAGTTGTCCCCCATCATAATAGGAGGACCTTTGCATGCATCCAATAATATATATTTCTTTTGAGGCATCCATGTGATGTGATGCTCCTGAATCTACGATCCAAGCATCGGGAGAGGAGTTGATGTCAATAAAGGCATGGCTAGAATTTCCTTTCTTAGGATTCTAATATTCTGGCTTCTTCTTCTTGGCACCCTCAGGGATGCGATATCCAAGTTTGTTTTAGTGAAGTATTTGAGTCATTAGATCTATTTGTTTTTGCATGCATGTTGATTCTGGATGGAATCCTTTGTGACAGTTGTTGAAGGAAAATCTCCCTGCGGACAGGTAGATCTCCTCTTCAGAGCTAGACTCTTAACTCTTAAGACAGAAGACACTTAATGTGGACACTGACTTCCTTTCAGATCTATACAAACTAATGCATGAGGAGGAAGGAGAAAATAAGTACCTTTTATCAGCGTTTGTCCCTGCACGCTCCGAGTTGAGCTCCAATCTTTCACTCCTAGATGGGCCCTGTAGACAAACAATAGTACAACCACTTCCTACTCTATTGATATTAGCTTGAAATAGATCTATCTATCCGGAACAAGTTCATGTGAGATTAAACACAAACTAGAAAGAAACAGGCCAAGCATGTCATATTGATGAGAACAGTGACAGAAGTAGCTTACAACCGTAGATATGAATGTGACAGCTTCGTCAAGTCTCCTTTGTCTAACCCTTGCTCAAAAGATCCACGATCTGAACGACAACAACTTTACTGATTACTTTCCTCCAGTTCACTGTATGTTTCCTATCAGATCATAGGTTTCATGCTTCCAATTCTCCCTCCTTTCCACCAAGATAGAGCCTTCTTATATAGGTTTAGAGAGGCTTAACCTCTTGAGGTATCTTTAGGGTAAGTTGAGGATTTCCCTCCTTAAGACAGGGATATTCTCCTAAGATCATGGATGAACCAGGAATTCGAATGCAACTACCTTCCAATATTGAAAGATCCTCCCCTTATTATCCTCAACAAATCAACTGCTGCCCAGAATAGGCAGCGCTCCCTCAAAAAGGCCATCAAAGTGCTACAGAACTCCCTGGTAGGCTTTAGGGGGGCGCCAGTGCTCTAAAAATCTGTAGCGCTCCTTCAGAAGAGATTTTTGGTGTTATAACTCTCCCTAGCACCTTATAGGGGAGCGCCAGCGCTCCTAAGGGTGATATAGGGGAGCGCTCTCTTTTAAAACTTGAGATTGAAATCTTCTTTCAGGTGGCAAGAGATACTTGACTTCAGTTAACCATCCCTCTTCCTTCAAATCAAGTGTTTGAGGCATTTTAAGTGTCTCCTTAGTGTCGTCATCATGGAAGTATGCTTTTCTTGATACTTGCGACACTTTTGAACAACATGCGACACTTGTGAACAACATGCGACACTTGTGAGAAACATGTGACACTTGCGACACTTATCAAAGTGAGTAATGTTGATGTGTAACAACAGTACGTGCATTTCTCCCCTTTTCTCCCCTTTTCCCCTTTGGATCTGGAGGCATCAGTCAAGGGTTTTGTGTACCCTTCCTTCTTCAGATGTGCATGAGCTTTCATTTTGTATTTATCTTTATATTTATAATATTTATGGATTCCTTCTTGCACAGTGAGTACATGCGCCTTTGGGCCTTTGATTTTTCCCATGTTGATGAGCTTGGTTTTCTCTTGTGTCAAGGATTTGATAAAGTCCTCAAGATAAGGCATATTCCAGGTGGCTCTAGAAGCGAATCTGACAGAATGGAATGTGGATACAAATAAAGAGAATTTAGGACCAAGTTTGGAGAGAATGGTGAGAACCATTATTTTCTCCTCCTTAGATTTATCAATCCCACAAGCTTTGAGTTACGACAGTAAATCCTTGAATTTTGTAAAGAAATATTGGATATTTTCAAAGCCTTTTGGATCCAATGTGAGCAATTCAACCTCCAGCATGTGTCCCCTCATATCATCATGTTTTCCAAAGAGCCCTTCCAAGGTGGTCCATGATTCACTGGGAGTCTTACGGGAACATATGTGAAAAAGGAGATTGGGAGAAATAAGACTGCAAATTGTTCTAAGTGCTTCATCCATTCGATTTAAATACTTGGATTTTTCTATGGCTGATGTCAGTTTTCTTTCTGTATTCAAGGTTAACCTATACAATCCTATGGTTCAGAGATGTATGGATATTTTCTCCTTCCATGCAAAGTAGTTGTAAGGTGTAAGAATGAATTCTTTTTGGAAATCCATCTTTCTGCTGTCTTCAATCTTTTGTGCCTGCAATAGATTTTGGTGTAGATTTTTCTTAGCAGTCTGTCGGCTCTGATACCATGTAAATTTTTTGAACCTGCACAAAATAGATCTATCTAGAAAATACTACACACATTTGCAGAGAGAAATTGAGAAAGAAGAAGAAGGAGAGAAAGAGTGGAAGAATTATCATTAACCGTTATGAATAATGAATAATTTACACATGATATACTCTGTATAACTCAATGAATGCACACTGGAGGAGAAACAATGTGCCATGGTGGTGGTCTAGAGTGATCTGGACACACACTAGCAGTTACGGGAGTGAACTTCCACCTAGTCTCGTCTCTCAGGCAGTTACATGAGTGAACTACCACCTAGCTGAGTTAACTAGTCAACTAGTCTTCAGTTAACTGACTAAACAAAGTGTAGTGAGGATTAGATCAAGGAATCAAGGGTAATGCATTAGTCTGGTGATGATCCCAAGGAAAATTCACTTTATCATGGTGATGATCCCAATGTTTCATGGTGACAAAGCCAATGCAACATCTAGACTCAACTCAACTAGTCAAACTAAAGTGTCAACTGAAAGAGAATATTCTCCAGGTGGAATATTCTCTCCTAAAATATAGGAGACTAGATAATGACTAATTATGACCGATAAAAAAGGAAAAACCTTAGGAAAAATAAATCCTAGGTGTGTGTGAAGTAACTCCAACAGACTCATCACCAACAACATAGCAACATCCACGACATTGGCTTGGCCCCAGAGGACATCAAGTCTTGCTTCATGAGGTAGCAAGTCTAGTCTCATGAAAAGTGTCACTTTAATCACTGAAGCATTTGAGCATGTTGCAAAGTTTCCTTTCTTGATTACATAACATTTGCTTGGAAATTACACCTTTTGCCTAATTTCACCTCAATGGTTGTCATTGTGTCCTAGTAAGTTAGTCACCCTCGGGAAAAGGGTTTCTACTGGGTGTTTCTTTGAAGGATCATCGTACCATTATCGTTCATACTTACCACTTTCCACACTTCTTCCCCATTGCTTCCTCATCTTTTGGGTTTTCGGGTTCATTGACCCCAAGAAGGGATTGTACCTCATTTCATGGGAAGAAGGGGCTAAAGGCATAGAGGTGTTGTAGCTAGAAAATGATAAAATCCAATGATTATCCTTCCATATGATCTCCCTAAGGTCCTAAGATAAATAAAACACTTCTCCATAAAAATCAAGGACCTTCTAAACACATAATTAATGAATGCCCCACTTGTTGAGTAAATGCATTTTGCAATGTCTTTTACTTTCCATTGCATATGGCACTCTATGTGTTTCTAGATTCAAGTGGCATTGTGGCACTCCTTACTTTCCATTGCACATAGTACTCAATGTTTGGACTATAATAAATTTAATGGAAAGGGATTGTAAAAAGGTTTCATTGCAAATGAATGTGCAACACACCCTCTACAAAGGTGCCCATAAATGAGACAATGTGAACCCTTGTATGTCAAGAACTAATGCTTGAAAGTACTTCCCCCCCACCCACCTCATACTCATTGCATAGCCTAGATAGGGTCTTCTTGGGAAACAGTCCTTGACTTGGGGATTGGCCTACCCAATAGGGAACCTTGACACCCCTCCCATAACTAAATTTGGAAAAACTTATAAGGTCTTTGACCATTTGTTTAATTTGAAAAGGGGGATTTGATGCACATGTCTAGATGGTTCTCTTATTATATGTGGCTCACTTGGCATGATTCATGTGACTTGTGGACCCTTGGAGGGCGTACTTGTTTGTCTTTGTAGGACCTTGCCCATTGGATGGATGCCACGCCCCACACATGATCCAACATCGATGATGAGCATTGCACTCTAAGAGTGAAGGCAATTTCCTCTGGAGGCATCTCAAGAATATTAGAGGATGATCCAGGACCCTTCTCCACTTGGATGTTGGCCTTTGGAGGCCTAGGACGTCACCTCTTAGCCCATGACATCACCTTGGAGGGATAGGGTTTGATGGTTCAAGAGGTTGTTGACAATAATAGACACATGGCATGGCACTTTGGCACTTGAGGGCATGACACATGGACTTTGGAGGCTCAATGTTCCACCATTTCATCCTTGAAATCACACTTATGAGCCCTACGTTACCCTTCTAGGGCATGACATCACCTTATTAGGGCTATTTTTTATCTAAATTTTATATTTGGAAATTATGTAAAAACAATTAAGGGGGTCGGGCCTCTTATAATTTTTTGTTGACAATTTAAAATTGGTTTAGGTCGTGTTGTATAAATAAATACCATCTCAATTTCATTTTATCATCACGTTCCTCTCCATTAAGAGAGCATTACATGTGAAATTTTCTCTATATTAGGTTTATTGGCTCTTTTACCTTATGCGCTATCTCTTGAAGGTCAAGTTTGGAGGCTTGTTTGCTTATTTTTGGATGGTATTGATGCAATTAGGGTTTAATCTTGTCATATCTTGGTGAAGTAAGTAAATTTATGCAATTTTGTCCCATGCTATTAAATGTTTTCATGGCGAATTTTACTTGTTCATATTGAATATCTTGCTTGATAAGAAACCTTAAGAGAGGAGAAGAAGTGCTTCCTCCTCTGACAAGGTTAATATTATCCATAATTTGTGAAGAAGAATCCTACCCAAGGTTAGATTCCTAAATCCCTAAAGTGCTATCACTTTAGGATTTTATCCCTACACTCTTGATTGTTTACCTAGGTGAAACTACAAGAAGGGAGAAAAGGTTTTCTAGGGCCCAAAAGTGCTTGCACCCTAGAAGATCCTTCTCCTCAAGGTTTAATATCTAATGCCCTAATGTGCAAGCATCTTAGAGATTGAATCCTACCTCTTGGTTGCATCTAGATCAAGTTCCAATAATAGTTGTGTTTGCTTTTGTAAAGACTCCATAGCCCTAAGACACTAATCTTTAAATCTCTCTTGTGGTGAAGTGATAAAAAAAAAATCTCTATTCTCAATATTGGAAGCTATCTACTAACTTTACTAACATTAACTTGTGCTAATTTGAATCCAAACTTGTTGTTGTTGCAAATATTTTCTACAACCATCTTAATACAATTTAACTTGTTGCATACATTGATTAAAAGGTGGTTTAAACTTGCTAGAAATCAAATCTAACAACTGGGCAATATTCTCTTGTGTAAATGTTAAGTTTTGATCGTCAAGTGTTGCAATTCTGAAGTGTATTTCTTGTTGTTGTTACAAACTTTTACTTTATGTTATAAATTGTTATACTGCTGCAAATTTGTACCACCTATAGAAAATTATCTTTATCTAGTGTCTTATGAGGTTTTGGTTGCATGTTTATAATTGGAATTCAATCATATATATGTTATAAGTGTTCTTGTTCAGGAAGGTACTCAAACAACTCCATACCTCATCCATTTTACAGACCTACCTACTTATCATTAGGTGATCAAGAGAGGGGACAATATGATTGGCTAACAAGCTTTCTCCTTTGATCCCTTGAGGTCATCGGGGAAGCCTCCCCTGTGGTGGACCTCCTCCATCACTAAAACGAGGGGATATCTTACTAAGGTGATAGTGGTAAGATTTCTTGTAGTTACGCAAGGTTTGAGCTACTTGTGGTGGGCTTTGCACAAGTACAAATAATGAGATAACAAGATTATATCCATTTATCATAAAGAGACTAATTTGTATGGACAGGTGCATCCACCAAAAATTTAAGGATATTTGGATGGATAGGTGGTTTATGGTGTTTGAAAAACCTCCCTGCAATAATAGGGAGCTTCCCCTATATTTCCTCGGGAAATTATGGGCAGAGCTTGAGTTGGGTCACCATATCAACTACTTTGACATTAGTGAATTTCGGGGGGTGGGTTGTGGTTCCACACATGACAAAGAGAATGTTAGGCATGACCTAGTGTTAGGTATTCATCCTCCTAGGAGAAGACCTAACCCCTTGCTCAACACCCTCCCATCATGGAAAGCATCATGTAGACACAGTTATCGATATCAACCTTGACTATTATATTTTCTTCTGATGGGGTGACACAGATATGCAGGAAGGGGAGAGGGAGAGAAGAGGTGGGAGGGAGAGACCCAACAAGAGATTCGTCATTTTCATTTTTAATGGCACCATTTTCTCTCCCTCCCTCCATCTATACCACCCTCTCTCTCCCTCTCTCTCTCTCTCTCTCTCACACACACACACTCACACACACTCTCTCTCTAACCCCCCTCTCTTTGGAAGCAATACGCATGCTTACCTTTTTACAAAAACCAATCATCTTCCATTAGTTTACCTTTGTACGAAAACCAATCATCTTCCATTAGTTTTGTTGCTCAAAGAGATATGGAAAACAATTGTTGAGTGGATATTTCTTATTATTTTCCTTTTTCATATTGATTGACCAGAAAGAGATATAACTAACTAAAAAATTTAGAATTGTTTTCTTTGAGGACAATTATTTGTATGATTTTCATTTTAATTCCTAGAGCATCTTATCTCCATGGCCATATTTGTGTGATTTCTATTTTAATGTCTTTACCGCCTAATCTCAATAGCCATGCATGACAACCAACCACAACAGCCAATCAAGGGCAATGCCATGAGTGGGAAAATTGTCTAGAGATTCAATGTGCAATACAAGGCACTATAGTGGGTTATAGGTGGTGGCTTATTCACTAAGCAATTTGACTATAAATTTAAACAATTTTTCAAAGTATAACATTGTTATATTGAATTTTTCATTTTTTTTTAAATTAAACAATTTTTTTTAATTTTGATTAGTTTAAAACTTGAACCTCTTATTGCAGAGGTGCTTGCCAGCATTAAATTTGGTCTTTGATATTAAAAAAACATAAAAATAAATTAACGAACTAAAATCTATACCGTAGATCCCCGCCACTGCCATTGTGTTTATATGGAGCTTCCTCACCAGGCAGGATACTCTGTTTTGTTGTTTTTCTCATAAATATTATGTGTCATAGAACCCAATATTACATTTCCATGTGTAGGAAATTAGTCAGTGAATAGACAAGTGCATACTTCAGGTTCTATTAAGATGCTAAGTTTTGGAGGTATTACCATAAATGGGCGGTGACAGCTGTAAATTTACATATGCATGAAAGTGGATGGTTTTTTGCAGAATTTATGAATATATATTAAAATAGATGTTAGATATTTTTAATGTTGATATGAATGCTTATTAATGGTGACTGTTGTAAATATTTGTAAAATGTTTATTCAAATGTAGAATGTTGAATGTTGTAAATATTTCTAAAATGTTTATTTAAATGTGGTGAGAAAATATTATAAATATCAAATATTGATATAGTTATTATTATTAGTTCCTACCACACGTTTCGTTACACTTTGCATCTTATGTCATATCCAATATATATGTACTGCATTAGACATATGTATTGCATACACGATCTTACTTGGCAGGGACTATGCTTCCATGCAACTCTTGTTTGTCTTGCATTTATTTATTCTCTTGTAGTCTACATCCCTAGTATGATGCACATCTCCTCAGCGGTGTCCTTTCTTTCATATTCGTACTCATACTATACTTTCTTTCACAAATGATACTCATGCCGTCGTCAACACAAATACTAGTGGACAATGTTTTCCTAGTGTAATCTCTATATGCATTACCAAGCACGATCCAAATGATATAACATGAATTGCAAAAGGTAATTACCATAGTGTAATCTCTATATGCATCACGAAGCATGATCCAAATGATATAACAGAAATTGCAAAATGAACGTGTAGAACCCCATTTGCCAAATGTGATTATTTGCATGTGCAACCTCATCCTTTTATTTATTTGCTCAAGTTTCTAATAATAAGTATTTGCTCTAGTTTCATTTAGATGTGCAACATTATGAAAGGAGTGAAGTATTTACCTTAGCTCAATCGAAAAATTAAAAAGACTTGTTGGGGTTGATCAGAAGAGGCATTAGCAGGAAACGGGCGCTCAAAGAAATCTAGGTTGCAAGGGGTGGATGCTAGGAACTTAAAGCATATTTGCTTTTTCTTTATCTCTTTGTAGCAATAGTTCCATAAATACAGATTTCCATGAATGATGTAGCTAAAATGGTGAAATTAGTAACACTCTAAACTTACTTTATGCATAGCCAACCTACAGATTTCTCCTTCCTGCTATAAGTATAGCGTGGGGATTGGCTTTAACCTTGTTAATCTAAAGCTATGAAACTGGTTGCTTTTAGGATCTTGCAAGGAATCATCAAACATGGAACCTTTCATTTATCACAAGTGATAAACAAAAGGACCATTTTCCAGAAAAGATTATTCAGAAAAAAAATACATCTTCATCACGATTGGAACCTACAAAGATCTTAGTTCTGAATCCCATTGAAGCGGGTACCTTATGATAAAAAAAAAAGAATTTTAGATTTCCGGTTACATTTCATGTCAACAGGGAAACTTTACAAGTTAAGAAAACAACTTATTGCCAGTGAACAAGAACTGAACCTGTTGAGTTTCCAACAGAAGAATAATTAATTAACAGAGGCAGAACTGAATACGTGAGCAGAGCTCACCTTCGCTGATTATTGAAGCCAATCATTACATTTATATAGCACAAACAACCTTGAACTAACCTCCTACAAAGGTGGATCTGAAACCACCAGCAAACCCTAAATTGGACAGGCACACAACAACTCACAACCACTTAGTTATGTAGATACTAATTTCTACATTATTCCAACACTCCCCCTTAATGGAGAAATGGATTTTCTACCACACCTAGCAACTCTCTACAAATTTCAATTTTTTCCTTTCCCAGAGGCTTAGTGAAAATATCAGCCATATTTTCATCTGTGTTACAATAGATTAAGTCAATCTCTTTTGACTGTATCTTTTCTCAGACAAAATGATGCTGAATTTCAATGTGCTTAGTTCTGGCATGATACATAGGATTATTAGCAAGTTTGATTGAACTTTTATTATCGCAATCGATAACTGTGGGTGCCTTTTGTTCTTCTCCCATGTCTTCAAGAATTCTCCTCATCCAGACAACTTCACATGTAGTACTGCACAAGGCTTTGTACTTAGCTTCAGTTGCAGACAAAGAAATATTTGGTTGTTTCTTACTGCTCCATGATACGACCCCTGAACCAATTCTAAAGGCATAACCTGTGGTTGACTTTCTGTCACTAAGATTTCTAGCCCAGTCAGAATCAGAATATCCTGCCAACTTAACATCAAATTCATCAGTATATTTAATACCAAAATCAATAGTTCCTTTCAA
>SNQJ01S0052608.1:10987-24696 GCA_010110895.2 Picea sitchensis | reverse complement strand
CTCCGTCCTTCGTCATGAGTTAATGTTTTATCTCCTCGGGATCCATGGCTATCCCTCTCTGCATATGCCACCATTTTTATATCATTTTTCATTGATCTATTAATTTTATTTCACAGGTCATTAAATGTGATCTGTAATTTGAACTTTTACTCAGTTAACCATAATTAATTTCTTTAATTAATTTTACTTTATAATCTTTAAGCATGTATCCCATTAGGGTCGTTACACCAACCCCCTTTCCTTTCCCCTTCCTACCTCCCTGAAATATAAATGGAGACTCAAATTGTCACTAAAAATGTCATTGATACTGATACAATATCATCATCAAAACCAGATCCATTCACATAAACCATGTGCCAATATCACCAAGAACATCTCTCAAAAACATATTCCCAACATCACCAATATATGCCTCAAACCATATACCAAACATGTACCAAGATATGCCTCAAGCATGTTCCATAACATCCATGATAAACCATAAACTATGTACCAGAAATATACCTCAAATGCCCAAAATCACCAACATATGTCTTTATCCATGTGCCAAAGAATCTCCAAGATATGCCTCAATAATATACTATAACATCAATATATAACCTTCAAAACTGATATAAAGACATACCTTTAATCATGTAACAACTTGGTGCATATGATCACACACCAACAAACCTTCATCAACTTCACCATTAAGAGAATACTATTGTTTTCGAAACTTTTCCACAGATCTGGGATTCATACATTGTCAACCCATGGACATTTGTTCTTGTATTCACTATTACCTATGTACATCCATTCCTTGATCCAATGCAACCCACAGATAACCTCTGAAATCCATGCCTTTCTCCATTGTAACCCATGGATAACCTAAAAAAACTAGTTCAGTCACTTACATACTCCTTTCTCTCCTCAACCTCCTTTCTCCTAGGCCAAATTTGCTTTGTTGAGATTGCCAATCCTCCTAGAACAAGTGTAGACTCACTTATGCTAGTTCCATACCACAAACACACACTTTCTTGGATAAACAAATGAGAGGTTATTTATGTGTATTTATACTTTTCCAGGTTCCTCCCTTATTTGAATTTAGGGACGACTTATAACTTCTTGTTTGCAACAAATTTTCTCCTTTAATTAATTTTGGGGCTGACTTGTAACTTCTCATCCTTAGATTCGGGGCTTCTTGACCATACTTCGGGGCTTGAAATTTAAGAGAGAATAAATTCTCAACCATGAGGACCACGTGGAATACCACCTACCATCAAAAATGAAATGACGAGAACTATCCATCTATAAGGGTTTTGCATGCAGTTATGATGTACTTCATACTATTTTTCTCCACTCAACTTTAGGCTTCATGACCACACCTCTGAGGATTCCTAACCATGTTTTCATGGTTTCTTGTAGACTTCTTCAAATCATATTCCCATGAGTGCCATGCTTAAATATAGACCATAAGGAGACCACTTTGGAGACTTCTTCAAATACACCCATTACTTCTAGAGGCTTCTAGACTTATTCTAGAGCTAACATCAATGACACCCAATTTTCAAATAGATATTGCATAGATGTTGAACGGAAGTTAGGTAAGAATTATTTTATTCATTATTTTTTATCATATGTTCATATATTTATTTTTTTGAATGAATTGTATAAATGATACCCAAGTTGGGAATGGTAAAGGTTCCTAGCCTGGGACATACAAGATTGTTTCAAATATAGAATGCATTCATATGAAATATAATGTCATGTTATGTTGTTCTATTTAAGAGATAATAACCTAAATGAAGGATTATTTATACTCATGTCTTGGTATGGATTCCATATGAGATAGCCATGTGTTTGACCATAGTGTTTTTTTTATATGGAAAGTCTATAGTGTTGCACAAGTTTCCAATGGTATCTCTACTTGTGTCGGTGTCTTGAACTTTAACCTTCTTTCCAACACAAAGACTATTAATGGGGAACGCTTTTCTTAGGGACTACTGAGTAGATAAAGGAAAGGCCTTCTAATACACCTAAGGGAATAGTTAGGAGATAAAGGGTATATTATTAGTGTTTTGTTTAACTAAAGATGAAGTGTCCATATGGTTGAGCAAGTATTGGGGAGGTGGTAGGAATATGTGTTGATATTCTATCTAGACCTTCCAACGAATCATGGCAGAATGCATGACATGATACTATGGTATCCCTAAATGAATGTAAGGATGCATTCAATGAATGAACATAAGAATATTATAAAAGAGTAAAAGTTGTGTTTATGCACACATAAAGCATTGTATGAGTGAATTAAAGTTCTACATTTCATTGCAATTAATATGTTAACAATTAAAATGATGGAATTAATAATTATGAGATCATTTCATAGGGTTATTGTGGATGTAGTGGAAAGAATTATATGGAAAATTATTCATTTTTTTATACAATAAATATTCGTTGGGAGAACATAATTAATGTCTTGGATATGGTAGTTAAAGTAATCCATAATCAAGATAGGGACTATTACCTACAAAATTAAAACCTAGTATATGTATACATTCCTATATTAATTTAAATCTAATTGTTATAATAATTATTCTAAAATTTGGATGATAGATAGAGAGATGACTCATAATATTTGTATAATCGTGTTTATGACATGGATGAATGGTGAATCTAACTAGTAAGGGAAAATGATGACTATTTTAAATTGGAAATACTTGGATGAATGCCACTATCATGACACTAAAAATATATGATTGCCACTATGATGCCACTATTTGTTTCTTCCATTCACATATGATAGTTAGCTAATGATGTGTATGTTGGGATTTTAGTGCTAGAGTATGCATGATGCCACGAAAGATATGTTGCTACTATAGTTTTTCTACTTATAGATACCACGACTAAGTTGTAGGTAAATGTTACACTTGATATTTCTTGGTTTCTAGCAATTGATATTTCCTAGCTAGTCTATGTGGGATAGCTTGAGGGCCTATTTAGTAGTGAAGGGGATCACATTCTTTATGCCAGGAAAGGATAAGGGGAAAGAAAGGATAGTGAGCTTGGATGGTTATTATAAAAGAAATGTTATAAAATGTTATTTTTGTGGCTATGATGTTTAAATAAGGGGTCAAGTAAGGAAACTAGAGATACAACTAGTAAATCCATCCTTGTCGTTTCATTGGATGGAAAAGGGGTGGCACCGACATGAGATGGTGATATGGTTAGAAGGGAAAATGTTTCAAAGTTATTTTTCCCAAGTGCAACTTATAACAAATAAGTAATTTAGTGTTTTTATTAATATGTTGATGAATAATATTTGCGGGTATTTTTATAAATGAATATATGTGACTATTTTAGTAGTATACAAGTCTAGAAATTATTTTTCTCTTAGGAATAGAACTCTAGGATGTCCATGAATTATTTATATGTAGGTTTTTAGGCTATTACAACAATATTTTTATTGAATATGGCATAATTATACCTCTATTTTGTAAATTAACTTTCATCTATGTACAATGAATGTAATGGGAGTTCTGAGTGTCTCATAATATACTAAAAATCATGGACAAAATGTAATTGTTTCTGTGAGGAATGCATGTACATGAAAGTTTTTGTAAATTCCTAGGTATCGATTCTTATTTTTTCTTGTATAATACGAAATTATGAATTATATGTTAAATTCACTCAATTATTTCATGGGGAAGGGATGAATTGTAGTAGACAATGTTATTTCCACTTTTGTATTATAATTTCCTCCAATATTCCATGTAATAATGATGACTACAACTTAATGAAATGATCGGGTACATTACAACTTGGCCAAGATGTAGACTATGTGAGACACATTGTTCTATTTATGTCCATGCTGAGGGTGAATCAATAATAAATATTTTTAATCCTTTTAACAATAGTATGCAAGTGTTATTTATATTTATGATCAATATAGCATTGGCATCAAATAAGTGAAAAGTAAATAAACCATGAACAAATGAACAATCATACACATACAGAGTACACAAATAATTTTTACGTGGAAACCCAATGCGGGAGAAAACCACATAATTTTTTTTCTTATTTGTATTTAAGAATTACATTCATTGGAAGCACCAACTTCCTTTGTTTTCCAGCTACAGCTAGAAGGAGGCTCTGACCCCCTATTTTCAGGCTACAACCTAAGGGAAGCTCCAAATCCCCAATTCTCTGGATACAGCCCGAAGGAGGCTACAACCCCCTATGTTCTCCGGCTACAACCAGAAGGTGCCTAAAACCACATATCCTTTCCTCATCCTCACGCCCTAAAATATAAATGTCAAATGAATGATGAAACCACTTATCCACGTCTAACTCACTTTGCTACAAATAGTAAATTCTCCACTTCTAGTTGCAACTAAATTATTTTTATTTATTTTCTTATTGCAACAACTTAACCTCTGAATAACTTTTAGTTTCACCCACCTGACTAGTCAACTTATTCTAGGAGCTTCTATAATTAATTTGACTTCTTTGACCTTCTAGATAACTCATGAGGGTTCTCCACTTCATCGGGCCATAACTCTCTAACTGTGAAGTGTTACATGACATTTTTCTTATCACCGAAAATGGAATGACATGTACTATCCATATAGAATAGTATTACCTACAAATATATTAAAATTCATACCATTATACATCAATCAAACTGAAGTCCCTTAATCATATTGTTGGGGCTACGGAAATTTTCTACCGTACTTTCTTCAAGGGTTGACATCAATGAAAAGAAACCCATTAATCAACAATCTCCCCCTTTGGCATTGATGGAAACACTATGATGCAATATTGAATTCATATTGCTCATGCTCCCCCTGTGACCATCACTCCCCCTAGAACCATGCCTTTGTTCTCTCTCTCCAAGAATCTAACTCTCTATCCTGGATATGATAAATCTCTCCCCTTTTAACATCAATGGAAAAGGTAACTTTCTATCTGGAGATACTCCCCCTGACTGAACTATCCTTGCAGTTGCTCCCCCTCACTGAAATCTTCCTAAAACTTCTCCTCCAACTTAAACTATCCTCTTTATGGTGCTTCCTCGTGTAAATCTAAGAGATATAAGATAAGAATTCAAAATAATTCGTTTTGCAGTAGAAATTACTCCGAGACTCTAGCGAAGATACTCAAAGGATTCCCTTGGAAGCAATTTTGTAAAGATATTTTGCATTGGTTCTTTTGTTACCACATATTCAACTCTGATTTTCTTCTCTGCAACTTGTTCCCATCGAAAGTGATACTTTATTGGAATGTTCTTCATCTTGGAGTGCATCATAGGGTTCTTTGATATACTGATGACTCTTGTATTATCATAATAGATTGGAATGGGCTCATCATACTCAACATGTATATCTGTCAGAGTTTGTTTCATTCATAGAACCTATGTACAACATGTTTCTCTTGCAATATACTCTTCTCTGGCTGTATATAATGATATTAGTAATTGTTTCTTTCTTATCCAAGATACCAAACACTCACCCAAGTAAAACGTTGCTCCATTGGTGCTTTGTCGGTCATCAATGAAACCTGCCCAATTTGCATCTGTTTAGGAAATAAGTGATAAATCCTTTCATTTTGGATACCATAATCCAAACTCTTTTTTATCCTTAAGATATCTGAATATCCTCTTTACTACTAGAACATGTGATTCCTTTGGTGTTGCTTGAAATCTTTCCACCTGTCCAACTACCTGCATTACATCTAGTTTGGATGTTATCACATAAATTAAGTTTCCAATCATTGACCTGTATTTCCTTTGACATTTAGACTTTGAATCATCATATTTACTTAACTTGCAACTGATTTGTGTAGGAGTACTGACTGGTTTGCAATCTTCCATTCTGAACCTCTTTAGCATTTCTCTAATATACCTGGTTTGAGAAATAAAAATTCCTTGGTTACTTTTACATATATGAAGACCCATAAATAAGCATAGTTCTCCAAGTAATGACATTTCAAATTAATTCTACATATCCTTTGCAAATTTCTTGCTCAACCTGTCATCATCGCTTCCAAAAATAATATCATCAACATAAACTTCAATTAATAAAATACTATCTTGAGTTACCTTGATGTAAAGGTTGTTGTCTAAATTTCCTTTCTTGAACCCTTGTTGTTGTAAGTATCTGTCTAGTTTGGAATACCATGCTCTAGGGGCCTGTTTGAGACCATACAAGGCCTTCTTTAATCTACAAACATAATCTTCATTTTTTGATAACTGAAATCCTTTTGGTTGCTTAATGTAGACGTCTTCTTCTAGTTATCCATTCATAAAACATGATTTCACGTCCATCTGATACACTTTAATATTCTTTGAACATGTATAAGCTAGTATCAATCTGATTGCTCCCAGTCTGGAAACTAGGGAAAATGTCTCTTCAAATTATATACCTTCAAACTATGTATATACTTTGCATACCAATCTAGCTTTATTCATGGTAATATGTCCATCTTCATTCAATTTATTTATAAAGACCCATTTTATGTCGATCACATTCTTGTACCTTGGTCTTGGAACCAATTCTCAAGTGTCATTCTTCTCTATCTGATCCAATTCTTCATCCATGGCCTTTATCTATAATTCATCCCTACTGGCATCTTCAAAACTATTTGGTTCAATCGAAGATAAGAGTGTTAGGTGAATTTGTTATGGTGAACAAATTCTTCTTCTAGTCTCAACTCTTGCATGTTTTCTCCCGATAATCTGATATGACAAACGATTCTTTTGTATTCATTTTCCAGGTTTCTTTGGAGGTACTTGTTGTTCTTCTTTTCTATTTTTATAACTTCTATAGCACTAAACAATTCTTCTCGATAGTCAACTAATCCCTCTTCATATTCTTTGTCAATGTCTTCTTTATCAAAATCTTCTATTTCCATGAATACAGCTCTTTGGTCTCACTTTCACTGACTTCATCTTCATCTGATGAGGAGTTGCCTTCTTTGGTGCATAAACATTTCTTGAAGACTTTCTTTTTGGTTCTTTTTCCTTTATATGTTTCTTTTCTATTTGAATCATGTTCATCATTTATTTTATTTTTCTTATGAGGACAATTCTTAGTAAAATGACCAATACCTTCACAATTAAAACAAATCAATGGAATCTTACATTTATATATGCCACGGGTTCCCTTTTTCAATCTTCTGAAAAAGTTGGCCACTTCTTCATCGTCTTTTGAGATGTCATTATTGCTGCTATATTATTTTTCTTTTTGCTTTCCTTTTTTCTTTGACCTTTTGGATTCTTTGAATGTTGCTTCTTTTATATCTGGATTTTCCTGTTCAGTTCTCATTTCATAGGCTATGAAGATTCCATTTAGTTCATCCATTATTATTGAGTCTAGATCTTCTCTTTCTTCTAGTGCTGAGATATTAGGATCAAATCTCATTGGAAGAGATCTCAGTACCTTTTGAACAATTAAAGATTCTTCAATTTCTTCTCCCAATCATATGATTGCATTCACTATTTCATCAACTCGTAAGAATTAAGATTCAATATTCTCATCTTCCTCCATATTTAGTTGTTCAAATTGACCTCTGTAAGTTTGAAGCTTTGCTTCTTTGACTTTTGAATCTCATTCATAAATATTTTGAATTTTTTCCCAAATCTCTTTAGTAGAGCTACAATGTATAAATTTGGTATATACCAAATCATAAATACCATTTAGAAGTCATTTGTGGCTTTTTAATTATTTATAGTGAGTTTCTTTCCATTGTCATTTGTTGGCAGAACTTCTAGTTCCTTGTATCCATGTACAATTGATTGTCAAACTTCAAATCCCTGTGCCTGTACATATGTTTTCATCCTTCTGCTCTAGAATGCATACTTTTGTCCATCAAATTGTGGTATTCCATTTTTATACATATTGTTTCTCTACATGATTTACCTTTCAGTGGTTAAACTAATTTATGAAGGAACCTTACTATGATACCAATTTTTCGATTACTGAGAGGGGGGGGAGAATCAGTGATAGATATTTTTAATCCTTTTGACCACCATAAGCATGTGTTATTTATCTTTATGATCAATATAGAATTATCATCTGATAAGTGTAGAGTAAATAAACCATGAACAAATGAACAATCATACACATACACAATACACCAATATTTTTTTCATGGAAACCCAACGTGGGAGGAAAACACATAATATTTTTTCTTATTTGTCTTTAAGAATTACATTCATTGGAAGCATTAACTTCCTTTGTTTTCCAGCTTCAACTGGAAGGAGGCTTATACCCCCTATTTTCAAGCTACAAATTGAGGGAAGCTCCAACTCCCCAATTCTCTGGCTACAATAAGAAGGAGGCTACAACCCACTATGTTCTCTGGCTACAAACGGAAGGTGGATACAACCACCTATCCTTGCCCCATCCTTCTTCCCTTATATATAAATGTCAAATGAATGATGAAACCACTAGTCCATTTCTAACTCACTTTGCTACAAATAGTAAATTCTCCACTTCTAGTTGCAACTAAATTATTTTTAATTATTTTCTTATTGTAACAAATTAACCCATGACTATCTCCTAGTTTCACCCATTTGAATAGTCAACTTATTCTAGGAGATTCTAKAATTAATTTGATGTCTTTGACCTTCTAGAWAACTCATGGGGGTTCTCCACTTCACCGGACCATAACTCTCTAACCGTGAGGAGTTATGTGACGTTACGCATATCACTAGAAATGGCGTGACATGTACTATCCATATAGAATAGTCTTACCTGCAAATATAATAAAATTCATACCATTATACATTAATCAAATTGAATCACCTTAATAATACTGTTGGGGCTATAGAAATTTGCTACCATACTTTCTTCAATGGTTGACATCAATGACAACCAACCCAATTAATCGACAATATATACATTGAGAAAAACACCATAGACAATCTATGGGAATGTCTATAATCCATAGAAGAATGAACTTGAGTGATAAAAGACATATCGATTGTAGAAGGATTCATATTGAAATGTATGTTGAGTGCAGTGAGAATAATCTGTGGAATTGGTAAGTATGTACATGAACTATTTCATAACTTAGATCACTATTTTCAAATGGATGAGTTTGAATACATGGATAATTAAGTTTTGGATGTTATATTAACTACCCATTCAATACCTTATTCTCTATTGTTTTCCTCAATCAAAACTCTTTCCATTTCCAAAGTTCAATCTTTTACTTATCGAATAATTTTCCCAACATTTGAATCCCAATGAGAACTCTTTAGTTCTTAAGTAATGAAGGAGAGTATGAATAACTTATATCATATAGCCAAAGTACATTGATATTGGAAGAAATATGAGAAACCCATTATGTTTTGATGGAAATGAAGATGAAGAATACAAAATTAGATCATTGATTCTTATTCAAATGACTTGAATTTGAGCAAGCTATGAAAGTAAATGAATTTTTTATATTCACATTATGGTATTGAAACTTCAAAATCCCACACCAATTAGTTGAATCAATAGACAAAGGATATCCAAGAGATCTATAATTCAAATATGCAATATGAATCTCTATGTTCGAAAATTCAATTATAGGTTTGTTATTGCACCTAATTCTATATATGAATCATAGGAAATGATGGTAGAATTGAATTGTTCAAGGAATATTTGTTTAACAACCAAGCTATAGACAAGTCAATTTTTTTTTAGAAGATAAACCAATGGACCTAATTACAATGAACGGAGCTACACCTACCACACTTACAACTTCAAACAAGAGACTTTGTGCATTGTAGTCATTGGCCCTTTAACAAAATTATACCATATACAAGAAATTTATGATGTATATCTACATAATCATGTAAATCAATTACCAATATTTTATTACCAAATATGTTTCTTTGAAGAAAGCATTGGACTTGCAAAAACAATTTTGCATCAATAATTTTATATTCTTTATGCTAGATCTCACACTAGTTATTTAAAAATAGTGTCAAACATATCACTAAACATATCACTAGAATCATGTGCCAAAATGATTACAATTATCAATACCAAAATGAAAATTTGAATAACCAAATATCTTCATGATTAATCACCATTTCTCATATTTTTTTGTAGCATGTCTGAAAAGATATAGATATACAATTATGTTCATGTAAACAACATGGATACTCTTTCATGGATCACTATCATGGATAATTTTCATAGCATTAATATCTCATTACCTTGGGTTACACCTATCATAAATTAGTATATCAAATATCCCATGGAACACTATCATGGTGATAATATGTCTTATATTGTTTTAACCTAGCTATAATAGCACGTTAGAAACTATGAAATAAGGCACACCACGAGAAGATGATGGAAAAATCCAATATCAAATGATATTCATACCAAAGGTACAAATATATAGTACATGGTTGTAACCAACTTATAAGATAAGTTTCGTTAGGGGAATTTTGAGGTAAAAAATAGACCTCAAAACAAAACATGTACTATCAAAATCAAATTTACAATAACCAATAACATATTAGAGGATGACATCATCCTCGATGGTTGAATTGTCATTTCTTGAGTTAATTATGCTTATTTGTCACATTCTAAATAATGGATGAAAACCCATAGTTAACTTTAACAATGTTGCAAGTAAAGTACTAATAATGAAAAAAAACCTCTTAAATTACTTTTAAATATAATATAAATATATTCATAAAGAAAAGTAATTTTAAAATAAAATAGTCTTGAATATATAAAAAGTAAAGTATCAATTCAAAATTTAAGTTTTTAAAAAATAATACATAAATTCCCACATATTATTCACAATTTATATTGTAAATTAAATAAGAAATACATAATTGATTACATAGGTTGTATTCAACTTAATATACATAAATTAATGTAAAAACCCACATATATTAATTTAAATAATATATATTAATTTAAATAATATATGGAGTACATGGTATAGCCACATAATCAATATATTGGTTAAACTATTATATGGATACCTCATATATTAGTTTAACTAATATATGGATTACCTGAACCACCATGTATTTCATATTATAGTTTAGATAATATATATAGAATACATGGAACCATGCATTAGTTAAATTAATATATAGATATTTATATATTAATTTAATTAATTTATTGCATATATTGGTTTAACTAGTATGTAGAACTATGTATTTCATATATTAGTTAAATTAATATATATATATCTAAATATTTGTTTAACTAATATATGGAACACATGGAATCATTTCATATGTAGTTAAATTAATATATGTGTATCCATATATTAGCTCCACGTATTCTATATATTAGTTAAAATTCTTTTGTTTGTTAGAAATGTATGTGACTTACGGGGTCAATATTTCAACAATTGATTAAGAAACCACAACCCAAGGGAATATAAGTCGTCAAAATAACTCGTGGATCCCACTTAGTCTGGGCCACACCAACCCTTAACATGGCTAGATTTTTGGGTGTCTCGTCCCAACTAAACACATCATAAGAGTATTGAACTCGAGTCTCCTAGCAATGGAAACCCACACCTTAACTGATTATAATAATGGGAATTGACCATATATTAATTAAATTATATTCATATATTAATTTAAATAATATATGGAATACATGGAACATGAACTACATACATTATTTAAAGTAATATATGAATACATGATTTATATGTCGTTCTCATGTATCCATGTATTAGTCTGACTTGGTGAAGATAATCCATGTTATGAATTATGAATTATTTTTTAATTAATTATATTTTTTATTTCCCCAATTTGAAAAATCAACATGTGATCCATCACATGATTTATATTAAAAAATAGTACATTATTACTTATTATATGAGAATTATTTTATGAGTAATACCTTCCTTATCAAAACTAATTCATATATCTAAAATTACTTTGAGTACTACATTTCTTATTAAAAGTAATTCATATTTGCAAAAGTACTTTTATTTCTAGTCACATCGATAGAGGTTTTTTTTATTAATTTTGTTTCTAGACAATCTTCAATTTAACTTAACCATAGTTACATAGATTGTAGTGAAAGAGAACAGTTGTAAATATACCTTCTCCACAAAATTACTAACTCGTAGTTTTTTATTCTATCTTTTAGGAGACCCAATTTAGAACTCAAAATCCCTCTAATGACTCTCATACTTACACCTCATTAGTGGATCAAGATAATAATTCATCAAGAGGTTATATAGGACTTTGCGATTGTATAAGGACTCACAAGCTAACAAAATCTATATAGTAGCAAGAACAATAAATTCTACATCATTTGACTCAGTGATATCAAGTAAGCCTACATGAGCACTCACTTCCTACTTTGACAACCCAATAAAAATAACATTTATTTTTCTAAATATATGTCTCTAAGTGTAGATCTCCAATCTATCATATTTCTCCTCAGTCTTCCAAATGTGATACTCCAAACCCAATTTTAAATTTCTCCTTTGACTAGTGATCCATTACACATTAAGTTTTGAGTCCCTAGATATGTGAAACTCAATAATCCCCCTTCCCATTGCTAAATTAAATAGAATAATAATGGCCTTAAACTCTACCATAACATTTCTTCCATATCCCATCTTAAACTCTACCATATCATTGCTTCCATATCCCAAACTACAGGTAAAGGTAATGAAATGTTGTTCTTATAAATACAAAACCCCTCTTACTCCACATTTACCTAGATTTTTTCAGACATGCCATTATAAAAGAACTAATTCCTCTTTATGTGAATGTGTAGATGAAATACCTCAGATATTTAACCATTATATGCTAAATCTAAAGAAAACAAATTATATTGAATCTTGCATAATACATATAAAAGATTATTCATCCCGTCATCAAATAACATATCATTCATCATTATCCATAGATCCAAACACAAATAAAGGATGATCTTTGTATTTAGTTAACAGTTATTCCTCCCACCATGATTTGACTTCATTTCCCTATAAAAATACACTCCAAATACCCACCCTTAGTAAGGGTTCTTGCAAAATCCCAAACATCCTTAGCAAAGTCGCATGCAACCAACATATGAAATCATATAGGCTTGGATGAACTTCAACACAATGGGAATTATACTTAACCTTAAAAGGATATTTTAAAAATATTGTCCTATATTAAATCCTTGTTGGAAAAATTCATCCAAATAAAAATATTTATTTTAGTAGTGCCTTGATCTTCTAAACCTTCTTCCACTACTATTATTTTCTTTGTGCATGATCATCTGAAAAGACTACCTTATATCTAATCCTTTCTTCCACTACTATTGTTTTCTTTGTGCATGACCATATGAAAAGACTACCTTATATCTAATCCTTGCAGTATACAAACCCTTGGTAGGATTTTTTTCCCATTAATATGTCCTCATCCTCTTTGATATTAATATTTATACCTATAAATTCTTGAACATATACATCTCACTAGGCCTCAACCTCTACATCCATCAAACATAAATCTTGTTCCTTCATCCACCATCCACCCTAGAAAAAATTACTTTACAAAATACTTATATCTACAAAATACTTACATCTACCAATGGTGTTATATTGGCTATTTATAAAGTAAAAATACTTTTTGATAGATTGGAAGTATTTCTGATTCAGATGGATATCGGTGGCCACCCACCTTTTCCAACTGGCTCAAAACAACGTTCTGACATTTTTGGCAATTTACTATTTTTAGCAGTTTTTCGGGT
>SNQJ01S0052607.1:45682-57440 GCA_010110895.2 Picea sitchensis | reverse complement strand
ACAAACCAATCGAAGTGAAGACAACTCAATATATTCAATAGTTAATCTATACATATGATCAAGGAGTTATGTAATAAAGTGACATTAGCTTTATGGGAAAGGGACATATTACTGTATTAAATTGATAGAAAGCAAGGATTACAACCTGAGACTTGATGCTGCAAACCTCCTTTCGATGCCTCCTGGCTCTGACACACACACTTGCTCATGCATGAAGAAGATCAACCACTTTTGATAACCTTGCTGGAGTTCTCAGCTGCTGTAGCATCAGTCCTTCATACAATCTTTCACTAATTCTCCAATGTCTTCTTAACCTTGTTTGCTTCTAACCTTTTCCATGAGAATTCCCTCAATATATAAGAGAGAATAGATTAGTTACTTGGATAGGAATGATCCCAAAATATCAGGAAAGTCAATACTTAGATAACCATTCGAATGCCATCTCATCCTTCTAGAAGATTCCCTTCTAGATGGTTCGAGAATTTATCGTTTTCCCTTCTTTAGAAAGAGTTCGCACCCTAGTAGTTAGACACAGTGCGAACTTCTTGCACCCTGGCTTAAGGAAGCCTGCGATAATCATGCATTCTCGTAGGAAAATGTATTGGTATCCTGCGAACCTTCCTCAAAACTGTGATTTCTAGAAAAAGATAAAGGTAACTTTTCTCTGGAGAAAGTTCTAATGAATAGCTTGAATACACCATAATCAATACATCATCATGATGACCAAAATCATGGATAACAATCTTCTCCTCACCCACCGAGGTACCGACGTACTGCAAAGTCAAGCATCCAATTGATCTAACCCCCAATGCACCTCTATCTAATGGACCAATATATTTTTGCTCAGGATGAGCCACAGGTTAGTGTTGGGGGCCTATTGGCACAAACCATTTTTGGGAAAAGAACGGTAATTAATGAAGGTAGTTAGGAAACGGACCAAAGAAGGATAGTGTGGCGAAAAATATGGAAAATAAGCACCAAGAAACCATGAAATTCAAATAAAGGAAGAAATATGTGGATCAACGAGGAAAATGGTTGGATTTTGGACCAGCCATGATCAAGGAGTTAGAAAGTGAAAAAATCTAATCCACCTATGATTAGGGGGTTAGAGTTTTGGTCAATTTTGTAACGGGTAAATAAGCCTTTTCTGTAATATAAATATATTGTTATGAGATAGTTGGGACGATATATAGATATATATGAAGATATATAGAGAGACAAACAAAGAAAACCATATGAGCAGACAAACAGAGGTATGTTAGATCAAGCATTGTAATCGAGGGTAAGGTCATAGGTCATGGGTTGTGGAGCTTAATGTGATCTTGTCAGTCTCAAATTTAATGCGCGCAATGCTATAACCTTGATGAAAAATAATAAAAGAGCCAAGAAAGACAAATCTGTGTGGATATAGCCCAGAGGGGGTGACCCAAAATAAATTTTGTGTCTCTGTGTGGAATGCTTATGTTATTTATTACAATTGTTTAGTTATGATGAATGGATTTATCTTCCAATAGTAAAATGTAGAGCATAATATATTAACCAAGATAATTACTATAGAATAAACCCTAAATAAATGCAACTGATTAATGAGTGGTAGATCTAAGATATAATGGTGTGTTGATGTAATATAATAATAAATATGATGTGTTTTGAAGTAAAAATAATGTCACTCATCCCCACAGAAGTATCCCTACCAAGACTGCATACATTTGGGTCCTTTATTCACCCATAAGTATCCCTTCCAAGACTACATTGTGCACTTTGGGTGCAGTGTTTCCTTCTAGTCTTCAGAAGGGTCGATGGTTTGCAAGGTTTTGTTGGAAACCTAAAGTAGAACTCGGGTCAACCCAAAAATATCCAACAATGACTATGAAATTCCAAATAATCCTTGGTTCTCAATATACCAATCAATGCTAGGTCTCTAGATCTGTGTGAAGTGGAGTATATCATTTTCCAACATAAATTAAGACAGGTAACACTTTCCAAAATTTCCTCTTAGAGAATTCCAACAATGCCCTCACAAACAACCCAAAGCTTCTTATCATCATATGGAAGTGATTTCTAGATTCTATGGATACTTTACCAATCAATCCTTTCCAATGGAACAACTTCAACTCATCCCTTTCATGATCAAGCTATTCAAACGGATTTGTTTCCATAGATTTCAATTGCTCATACAACACAAGCAAGAATCCACCAAATGTTGGATTCAATGTCATATCCAAATGGAATTTGAGCAATTTATATAATTGAGCTTAACCATCACATACATTCACTCGGGATAACATTTTTTATGAATATTTGAAATCACGATGTCCCTATATCCATTCTCTAGGAATTATTGTAGAAGCTCCTTCATCCCAAGAATTGTATTCACTAGAAGTTACAAACAAAACTCCACTCTGTAATAAATGATGTAGTCACTACTACAATGCAAAAGACAAAGTAGTTTTGACTCACCAATAGATAACTAGAGTAAAAAGAACACTCCCCATTCTCATAGACTTGCAAAGGTGTGCCCACATCAACATGGAATTGGTTGATGTTGAAAAGGATGAGCGTTGATCTTGGGGAAGTATGGTGAACACATATGGTGGATGTTTGAATCAATATTTACCCTTAAGGAATTTATACGAGAGTCAAACCCTAGTGGTATCCACGGAGACATGGAACACTTTGTTATAGGGAATTTTTAATAATTTAAAATACTAAAATGAATCGTGAGAATTAGGTGACAAAGATAAAACCCAGTGAGAGTTCTCCACTACTACTAAGATCCAGGTCTGAGGATACTGAATGTAAGTATGTTGTCAGAGATTCATCATGTTTCATGGAAGTGATCTTCATATGCCATGTTGCAGTTCAATGGAAAATGGGAAGCATACCTCTTGGGGAAAATATGCATTCGGTCCAATCACTAGATGGTTCAATCTTGGAAAATGCATAAATAAACCGTGAGCCTTCTCTAGGATCCAAACAGTATCAATAGTGGATTGCTATCTAAATACAAGTAGAAGAAAATATAGAGAATTATATAAGAAAGGAAACTATGTCATTGACCATACAATCGTAGCCATCTATCTATATCACATAAGAATGGATGGTATAACACTCTTAGCTATTGGGATTCACTTCCATGGGGAATTCCCATGAACCGAATCTGTAGATGGACGTCAATGTTGGATAAGTGAGAACACTATCCCACACAATACAATATTTTTGGGAATTCAGGTCATTGTGGAAATTCATTTCAACACCACAAAACTCAAATCAAACATAACACGCTATAACCTCTGTGTTTGTTTTAGAGGCTAATTATTTTAGGAAATGCCAGAATTTATTTACATGTTGTGATTGAAATCATTTGAGAAGTGATCATTATCAAATCCAAGAATATATACAATGACAAAACAATGAAACCATTTTATAGTAAAGAGAACACCATTAAACAAAGTGGTTTTACATTGGAACCAAATGGAAAAACTATCTCTAAATGTGATCCAGGTGGATATTGGTGGCCACCCACCAATTCCAACCGTCTCCTCTTGATATGTTTTAGTTCAGTACGTTATTTTGTACTTCTTTGTAATTGTGGGTTCTACATTTTCAGGGATGTATGAATCCCTTCACATCTTCAAGGTAGATACTAGTGGCCTCCCACTTAATCCAGTTGGCTTATTTTGTATGTTTTCCTTTCAGCACATCTTGTTGTACTTCCAAGGCCATTTTGGGGCCCTAAAGAGTGTTTTTTTGGATCACCACAGTCAAACTAGAGACAGAGTTAGAGTTTGATGGTGTAATGTGTATTTCTCGTAAATACCTTTCCAATGGGATATCACGCACCTAAAATGAAGGTCGTATGCAAAAGTTAAAACCCCAGGAAGTTGAGGCACCAACTTACCCATAGGGGCCCACATAACATTTGGTGTTTCATCTCCTAGGGTTAGGTTTTTGGATATGTAGGGTTTTTTCATTCATGAGTAATGTTAAAAAGGCCTCTAGAGCCTCATTGTAATCATTCTACTGAGACGGATGTGCGTAGCAGCCACATCTCTTCTCAAAAATAGCTACCACCATTCAAGAAAATGTTTCAGTTCCACAATTTTACAGTTTCATCCTATTTCATTTATTCAATAGAAGATATTGTTCATTGGATATATATGTTGTTCTTCTTACCTTTCTGTTTATTGTATTCAGTCTATTAATCAGTTCATTCCGCTCCTAAATCTGGATCAGTGGCATCATAACAATCTTCTCTTAATTTATTTTTCTTCGTGCATGTCCCTGACAAGGTATGGGTACAAGTAGTTGGGACTTGAACCAATCAATTCGTTGTAATATCAGTCGCGCAAGAGCCAGACAACAACTCACTGGAGAAGAAAAGAAATATGATGGAGCAAGAGATCCTTTTAAAATGTTGCTCGAGGAATCCCTTACACGACAAAGGAATGAAATGATGGACAACTTTACGTAGATCCTTTGGTGGTTGACCATAAGAGAAGCATCTTCATCAAGTAGCCATGAAACCCCCTTCAAGGTACAGGTAAATTTTGATATTCCATTATTTGAAGGATGGATAGATTCAGATATTGTAGATAAATGGTTGAATCTACTCAAAGGGCATTTTTCGATCCACAATTTTTCTGATAAGGAAAATATTACTTTTTCACTCCTCAAGGCCATCCCACATGTTAAGAACTGATGGGACACTTACTATGAGCAAAGGGCCATAGAGGAATCTGCAATATTTGTGGTTTCCCCTACATGGGATTCTTTACCGGATTCCATTAAAGAATAGTACTACCCTGTTGGAAGCTATGAGGACCAACACACTAGTTGGACCACCCTACGTCAAGAAAGGGACCAGACAGTACCATATTTCACCAATATTTTCCATACCCTGCACACCGAATTGGGTATCAAATACTCTGAGTGACATATGGTGCTTAAATACCACTACTATTTGCATAGATACATTCAAATATAAATGGTTTTTTTGGACCTCACCTCATTGGGTACAACTTATAGATATGTTGTCAAGATCGAGCAGAAATTTAAGAAGAAGAGATGAGAGTTTGGCTCTGTAAACTCCTCACTGTCGAAGCAGGGAAAATGCGGCCCCAACCCACAAAGAAAGGGACATAGAAAATATGCCCACTCTCAGAACAATCAGTCCAATCCACAACACAAGAAGGGAAATGAGAAGACAAATAAGGATACAAGAAAATGGTGTGAATACCATAAATTCCCTTGGCACAACACTGAAGAATTTCGTTCCAAGAAGTCACTCATGGCCAAGCTGAAGGATTTCAAGTCTGAGACTGATTTTGATTCTGTATAAAATATAGAAAGAGGGAAGCATATTATCGATGTCCAACCTAGTGACACTATCGCTACCACCAAAAAATATCCAAGCAAACTAGAAGAACCAGAGGAAGGGGAACGCCACTTTCACTCATAGATGTGGGTAAAGGGGGCTCCACTTCATTTAATTTTTTATAATGACAATCATAAGAACTTGATCTCAGTAGAGGTCGTCAAGTGGTTGGAACTGTTGACAAAACCACACCCATAACCCTACACCATCGGTTGGCTTCTCCAAGGAACAGATCTTTGTGTGAGCCCTACGACATCAAGACTTTCAAAGATGAGGTATTGTGTGATATTTCTCCCCTTTAATTTTGTGATGTTATTTTAGGAAAACCATATTTGTGTATGCATCATGTTGTGTATGAATCTAGACCTACAGGTTTATTATTACTTTGGGTAGACAATTGTATAGGATACCAGAGGTAGCGCTTCCTACCACTATTTCTTTAATCTCTGCTAAGCAATGTGTTGGCGAGGAAAGTCACTCCTGGATTGCTTGCAGGAGCAGAGCCCGATGCCCATCAGTTTAATGTCACGATTTGTTTTAAAGGGGTGATCAAATGGAGGAAAAATCGAGGATATATTACTCTAACTCGGGGACTGAGTCTGGTACATATGGTGACAAAGGAGGTCTTGATCCAACTTCATCCAGTGGTTGATAAAAGGGTGCATAGGTGGAAGACTTGGTGGGGAAAATGAACAAATAGTTTTGGGTAGAAGGCTTACGACTATTTGTAGAAGAAAGACATTGAATGCAAGATCTGCTTGGTTCAGGGTCTCAAGAAACCGAGGAGGGCTTGACTGGATCCTCCAATTCCAAGTCACTCAGCGTTGAGAAAATCCCAAAAGATGGCTAGAAACATCATAACTGCTACAGTGATCCTACCAACATCATCCTACAACAACTATAGCTCGACTGGATCCTCCAATTCCGAGCAATTCTAACACAGTATAACAAAGACGTAAAAGAAACTGGTATTCATCAGGCAATAAGTCTCAAGAGTGCATACATAACCAGAGTATCAGTGCTTTATTAAAGATTTACAACCGGGAGCTCAGCTCAACCATCGATAGATACAAAAATGGCGAAAACGCCTACATATAATACTTAGAACAATCAATAGCAGCGGAACCAAGATGATGCATTGAAAGATTTGCGTCTGCATGTCTTATGACAGTCAACCTCTGAAGGGTCATGCAACTTAAGTCAGACGCAATCTAATTCTTTGTAAGTTTCCAACGGCGAATCGATGTGCCTTCAATTTGCTGCAGGACGTGCCCATTATGGCGGAGACGATGTCTAACCACCACCAACCGCTTCAATAACTGCTTCTAGGGTTTGAGGACGATCAGGCCAGCTCAACATTTTGGGATATGGAAGACTCCTCGCGTTGCCACCTGGAATAACTGAGTAGCTTGAAGGACGGGTATGGAGGCCAACACGGGAAGTGGGGGGACGGCAAAGAGGTGACGGGATCACAACCGCAGGGGCGAAGTAAGAACGATGAGAGGCGAGAGAGGTGGCAGGGGATGACATAAGGCAAAATGGATATAAGAAGAGAAGGTGGGAGAATGGACGTGGCAGGTAGTGAGCGGACGATGAGACAGGGAAGGGGCCACCAGGATGAAAGGGTGGAGGAGGACATATGACACACGACAGCGGGAGGAGGATTGTTCTGGAGGATGAAATGGCGGGAGGAGGGCCCACGCCGGCTAAACATAGGGAGACTGAGAGGGGCGAGACTAACCTAGCATCGTTGATCCGGGCACGGTAATCTCAGTCGTCGGAAACTGCGTCTTCGATTCCAGACCCCCCCCTTCCACTTAAAGGTAGAAAGGCGGGGGGGGGGTCCAAAATTTCTCTTATCACCGTTGATCTGGGCGCGCTAATCTGGACCGTTGAAGAGGTGCACCCCAAATTCCGGACCCCCCCCCGTTTAAAGGTAGAAAGGCAGGGGGGTCCGGAATCACACCTGCACCGTTGATCCGGGCGCCGTGATCCTAGTCGTCCAATCTTACTTTTTATTTAATCATGGGCGCATTAGCACCCGAACTTAGGACAAGTGGGTTTTCAACCCATCCTTTTGCATTCTAACCCCCCTTACAAGAAATATCGCTAGCATCTGGCTCCATGGGGGATAGAGTCATCCCTGTGATGTTCTAAGAACTCTTTTGCAGATTCAGTGCCTTTGTTGTTGGGCTATGGAGTCATTTATTAGTCCGAAAAATAAAACAGAAACAATATTTACAAAACAAAACAAAAAGAGCCGACTGCGGCTCACAGACAACATTTTTTTTAAGAAATGCCCATTGACTGGGCCACTAAAAACTTCATTGCCTTTCAGATCCTGGAACCTGTAAGTGTTGTTTAAAAATACTTCAAGGATCTTGAAAGGCCCGATCCAGAGGGCATCAAACTTACTGTGTTTGCCCTTTTCCTGCCTGGGTGCATCCCATTTGATCACTAGATCACCCTGCTCAAATTCCTTCTTCTTGTTCTTCCTGTCAAAAGCCTGCTTGATCTTCTGCTGACGGTTGTAGGCTCTGCCCATGACCTGTTCTCTGATCTGCTACACCTCCACCATCTGATGAATCCTTCTGAGTACATGATTAGGTTCTCCTTCAAGGACCTGGAGGAAATTTTCCACAGGTAAGGCAAGCTGAGTGGGAAAAATGGCCTCTATTCCGTAAACAAGTTGGAAAGGTGAGAGACCCAGGGACTTCTTAGTTGTCACCCGATCGGCCCAGAGAGCAAATTTGAGCTTCGAGTCCTAGGCCTTCTGATTGTCCTCCAGTAGATTTTTGATAAGCTTGATCAGGCTTTTATTGGAAGACTCTGCTAGTCCGTTCCCTTGAGGATAGTATGGGGTAGAGTGAACCAGTGAAATCTCGAACTGTTCACAGAGCTTGACTAGAGGCTCATACCGAAATGGGGAAGCATTGTCAGTGACAATTCTGCTGGGACAGCCAAATCTGGCTATGATGTCCTCCAGGAAGCTGATGATTACTTTGTGAGAGGTTCTTCTGGTGGGGACAGCCTCTATCCACTTGGTGAAATAATCAGTCGCAGTGAGGATCCATCTGTGCTGGCCACTTGAGGGAGGATGAATCTCTCCGATGAAATCCAATCCCCACTGCTGAAAAGGTGTCAAAACTACTACAGGCTTTAGTGGCAGAGATTTGATTTGTTGTTTACTTGAGAACTTCTGGCATTTAATGCAAGCCCTGACCTCCCTGAAGACATCAGTAAACAAAGTAGGCCAGTAATACCCAGCCCGGAGGATTTTGTGGGCTGTGGTCTTCCAAAAATGATGACCCCCGCAGAGACTGGTATGAAAATCGAACATCACCTTCTGGACTTGTAACGGATCCAGACATCTTAACAATATCCCCAGAGGGTCTCTCCAATACAAGGCTCGGTCAATAAGGCAGTATTTGACCGCTTTGAGCTTTAAAGCTCTGGCCCTACTCTTTCCCAGTTCGTCAGGGGGCTTTAATTCTTGCAGAAAGTACAAGATATCCCTGTACCAGGGACATGCTGCTAGTGGTATGGTGACCTGGGAATTACTGCTGGATGACTCAGCTTGCTCATTGATGCAGTTAATCTCCATAGTTTTGTAATTGGATTCAGCCAACAACTTGGCCAAGCCTTGCCCCTTTATCATCTTGGTGGGCTTAATTTCCAGGTCGAATTCGAGGATCTTAGCTATCCATTTGCCCCTTCTCCCGTCTATGTCAGGCTGTATAAGGATGTCCTTCATAGAGGTTGAAGGGACATATGCAGTGATTTTTGAGTGCAAAACGTAGATCCTGAAAGCCTTGAGATCCTTCACCAATGTGTAGGCTTGATTTTCCATGATCTCATATCTGAGTTCAGCATCTCTCAATGCCTTGCTGAAGAAGGCAATGGGCTGCTCTCGCCCTTGATCATTTCTCTGCAATAGGACTGCTGCTATTGAGTCATCAGAAGCAAATGAGAAAATCAGGAAATCTTTAGAATAATCGGGACTGATTAGCACAGGTGCCTCAGTCAATGCCTTCTTTATCTGGGCAAAAGATCCCCTGGATTCAGCAGTCCACCTTATTTCATGGCCCTTCCTGAGCATGGTTGTAATGTGTTTCATCAGCTTGGCGAAGTTCAAGACGAACCTTCTCAGAAAGTTGACCTTCCCCAAAAATGCCTAAACTTCTTTCTTAGACCGGGGAAGAGACAGGGCATGAATCGCTTCCACCCTGCCTGGGTCAATCCTTACTCCTTCTGCTGACACTATGTGACCTAATAGTTTTCCCTCCTGCATAGCAAACAATGATTTCTTGGGGTTTAATGATAGGCCATACCTCCGACACTTCAGGAAAATGCTTTTTAAGTGGAAGCAGTGTTCTTTATCAATCTTAGAGAAGACTGTGATGTCATCCAGATATATCACCACGAACTGGTCCTTCTCCCCTATGAAGGCTATGTCCATGGCTCGCTGAAATGTCGCTCCTACGTTCATCAGTCCAAAAGGCATTTTGGCATACATGAATGTTCCCCAAGGAGTGATGAAGGTTGTTTTTTCTCTGTCCTCAGGCATGACTGATATCTGATTGTATTCGGAAAAACCATCAATCATGGATATCCTGGATGCGCCAGTGACCCTCTGTAAAATGTGTTCCATGTTGGGTAGGGGATAATTTTCCTTCCTCAAACTTCTGTTCAGGTTCCTGAAATCGACACAGAGTCTGATTTCTCTGCTTTTCTTTCTCACCAGGACCAAATTGGCCACCCATTCAGAATATCTCAAGGGGACGATGATCTGGGAATCCAGCAGCTTCTTTACCTCTTTCTCCATAACATGCAGCAACATGGGATTTATCTGTCTCAGCTTCTGCTTGAATGGCTTAGCCTCCTCTTTTAGTGGGATTTTGTGCTCAATGACTGATGTGTCATACGTTTTGAGGTCTTTGTAGGTCCATGCAAACACATCAGCAAATTCCTTCAGCAGCTTTATATATTCGGCTCTCTGCTCCTTAGTCAAACTCCTTGACAGGTTGACCAATTTAGGCTCCTCAGGTGTGCCTATGTTGCATTCAGCTGTGTCATCATCATCACCTGAAACCTTACCTTTTATTGCCACATCATTCTCGTCGAACAATATTTCTAATGGGATCAGTCCTCTCGGAATGTGATTTCTCGGTAGCTGAATGATCCTGTGATCAGCAATTTTATTCACAAATTCCATAGGGTGATGGTCATCTTCCTCTTCAGGATTCTCATCTATGTGCATTGTGGAAAAGTCATTAATGGACTGGAGAAATTTCTCAATTTCTTGATCATCTTCAAATACCTTCCAGTGTTTGACATTGTCTGGTATAGAAGGTCTGTATTTTATTTCAATGTCAGACCCGACAGTGGGCGATGTGGGAACTTCGAGCACACTAGCCGTGAAAGCTAAACAGTCGGCCGAAGCATTTTCCTCCCTTGGAATGTAGGAAATGTTAAAAGCCAGGAAGGAATCATCAACCAGGTCCCATACCTCGTTCCTGTAATTCCGGAGCCGAGGATTCTTAGTCTGATAAACATTTTTGACCTGCTGGACAATCAGTTCTGCATCCCCAAACACAGCCATCTCCTTGATTCCCATTTCTTTGGCAGATCTCAATCCCAGAACCAGAGCTTCATACTCTGCCACATTATTGGTGACCTCGAATTCCAGCCTGTATGACAGATAGATGGTCTCATGACAAGGTGATATAAATATCACTCCGGCACCTGCACCCATACTGGAGAAAGCTCCATCAAAGAACATCTTCCAAACAGAGGAAGTTGAGGGGGAGGTCTCCTGATTAAGGATGGGCTACTTTTTGATCTACAAAGAAGCTCCAGGGGTGTGGGTGAGCTGTAGTAAACTGGAGCCTAAATCAGTGTCCAAGGCATAGATGGGATGATTGGTAGGGTTGGCCTCGTCGCTGACAATGTAGGCTAGTTGGGATTCTCTGTACAGTCTCCTATGTTCCCCTCCAAAGATTGGAATGGTGGCATATGTGAGGTCCATCTGTAACGTCCCTCCAAGTCTCTTTATCCAGGATCTTGACAACAACATGCCAAAATTAGGGGGGACATCAGCTACCACAATATCCATGACCATACTCTTCATGGGAAGCTGAAACAGAGAGACTACTAGGTCCTTAATCACTCCCAAACACTGGACCCTCCTGGAGTCGAAAGAATAGAGGTCATGATAGGCTCAGGTGACTTATAGTCCTAATTCTTCCATGACAGCTTTGGGCATGAGGTTGTGGGAGGCCCCTGAATCCATAAGGCAATTATGCAACACTTTATCATGTATGTTCAGGGATGTGTAGAAGGGAGGGGATGAATCATCTCTGTCTTCTACCATGGGACCTA
>SNQJ01S0052607.1:28750-45672 GCA_010110895.2 Picea sitchensis | reverse complement strand
CACATTAGCACCCGAACTTAGGACAAGTGGGTTTTCAACCCATCCTTTTGCATTCTAACCCCCTTTACAAGAAATATCGCTAACACAATGCAGTAAGGTAATTTCATGGAATAGGATGTTTGTCTTCTTTGTGATCCGTTCTCATAGTAAGAAGAAGGTCGTCGCCACATCTATAGCCTCTACACAAAACCTCTCTTTCTAGTAGAAGCAAGTGGATGGGATCGTAGAAGAGTATAGAGACATCTTCTCCTCACCCACAGAAGTACCGACGCACTGCAAAGTCAAGCATCCAATTGATCTAACCCCTGACGCACCTCTACCCAATGGACCAATATATTTTCGCTCGGGATGAGCCACTCGTGAGTGTTGGGGGCCTATTGGCACAAACCATTTTTGGGAAAAGAAAAATAATTAATGAAGGTAGTTAGCAAATGGACCAAAGAAGGATAGTGTGGCGAAAAATATGGAAAATAAGCACCAAGCAACCATTGAATTCAAATAAAGGAAGAAATATGTGGATCAATGAGGAAAATGGTTGGATTTTGGACCAGCCGCGATCAAGGAGTTAGAAAGTGGAAAAATCTAATCCACCTATGATTAGTGGGTTAGAGTTTTGGTTAATTTTGTAACGGGTAAATAAGCCGTTTTTGTAATATAAATATATTGTTATGAGATAGCTGGGAGGATATATAGATATATATGAAGATATATAGAGAGACAAACAAAGAAATCCATATGAGCAGACAAACATAAGTATGTTAGATGAAGCATTGTAATAGAGGGTAAGGTCATAGGTCATGGGTTGTGGAGCTTACTGTGATCTTGTCAATCTCAAATGTAATGCACGCAACGCTACAACCTTGATGCAAAATATGAAAATATCCAAGAAAGACAAATCTGTGTGGATATATCCCAGGGGGGGTGAACACAAATAAATTTTGTGTCTCCATGTGGAATGCTTAAATGTTATTTATTGCAATTGTTTAGTTATGATGAATGGATTTATATTCCAATAGTAAAATGTATCACATAATAGATTAACCAATATAATTACTATAGAATAAACCCTAAATAAATGCAATTGATTACTGAGTGGTAGATCTAAGATATAATGGTGTGTTGATGTAATATAATAATAAATATGATGTGTTTTGAAGTAAAAATAATGTCACTCATACCCACAGAAGTATCCCTTCCAAGACTGCATACATTTGGGTCCTTTAGTCACCCATAAGTACCCCTTCCAAGACTACATTGTGCACTTTGGGTGCAGTGTTTCCTTCTAGTCTTCAGAAGGGTCGATGGTTTGCAGGGTTTTGTTTAAAACCTAAAGTAGAACTCGGGTCAACCCAAAAATATCCAACAATGAATATGAAATTCCAAATAATCCCTGGTTCTCAATATACCAATCAATTCTATGTATCTAGATCTGTGTGAAGTGGAGTATATCATTTTCCAACATAAATTAAGACAAGTAACACTTTCCAAAATTTCCACTTAGAGAATTCCAACAATGCCCTCACAAACAACCCAAAGCTGCTTATCATCATATGGAAGTGATTTCTAGATTCTATGGATACTCTACCAATCAATCCTTTCCAATGGAACAAATTCAACTCATCCCTTTCATGATCAAGCTATTCAAAAGGATTTGTTTCCATGGATTTCAATTGCTCATACAACACAAGCAAGAATCCACCAATTGTTGGATTCAATGTCATATCCAAATGGAATTTGATCAAGTTATATAATTGAGCTTAACCATCACATACATTCACTCGGGATAACATTTTTTATGAATATTTGAAATCATGATGTCCCTATATCCATTCTCTTGGAATTATTGTAGAAGCTCCTTCATCCCAAGAATTGTATTCACTAGAAGTTACAGACAAAACTCCAATCTGTAATAAATGATGTAGTCACTACTATAATGCAAAAGACAAAGTAGTTTTGATTCACCAATAGAGAACTAGAGTAAAAAGAACAATCCCCATTCTCATAGACTTGCAAAGGTGTGCCCACATCAACATGGAATTGGTTGATGTTGAAAAGGATGAGCGTTTCTCTTGGGGAAGTATGGTGAACCCATATGGTGCATGTTTGAACCAATATTTACCCTGAAGGAATTTATACAAGAGTCAAACCCTGGTGGTATCCACAGAGACATGGAACACTTTGTTATAGGGAATTTTTAATAATTTAAAATACTAGAATGAATCATGAGAATTAGGTGAAAAAGATGGAACCCAGTGAGAGTTGTCCACTACTACTGGGATCCAAGTCTGAGGATACTGAATGTAAGTATATTGCAAGAGATTCATCATGTTTCATGGCAGCGATCTTCATATTCCATGTTGCAGTTCAATGGAAAATGGGAAGCATACCTCTTAGGGAAAAGATGCATTCGGTCCAATCACTAGATAGTTCAATCTTGGAAAATGCATAAATAAACCTTGAGCCTTATCTAGGATCCCAACAATCTCAATAGTGGATTGCTATCTAAATACAAGTGGAATAAAATATAGAGAATAATCTAAGAAAGGAAACTATGTCATCGACCATACAATCATAGTCATCTCTCTATATCACATAAGAATGGATGGTATAACACTCTTAGCTATTGGGATTCACTTCCATGGGGAATTCCCATCAACCAAATTTGTAGATGGATGTCAATGTTGGATAAGCGAGAACACTATCCCACACAATACAATATTTTTGGGAATTCAGGTCATTGTGGAAATTGATTTCCAACACCACAAAACTCAAATCAAACATAACAAGCTATAACCCCTGTGTTTGTTTTAGAGGCTAATTATTTTAAGAAATGCTAGAATTTATTTACATGTTGTGATTGAAATCATTAGAGAAGTGATCATTATCAAATCCAAGAATATATACAATGACAAAAAAATGAAACCATTTCATAGTAAAGAGATCACCATTAAAAAAATTGTTTTTACATTGGAACCAAATGGAAAAACTAGCTCTAAATGTGATCCAGGTGGATATTGGTGGCCACCCACCAATTCCAACCGTCTCCTCTTGATATTTTTTAGTTCAGTACATTATTTTGTACTTCTTTGTAATTGTGGGTTCTACACTATCAAGGATGTATGAATCCCTCCACATATTCCAGGTAGATACTGGTGGCCTCCCACTTAATCCAATTGGCTCATTTTGTATGTTTTCATGTCCGCACATCTTGTTGTACTTCCAGGGCCATTTTGGGGCCCTAAAGAGTGTTTTTTTGGCTCACCATAGTCAAACTAGAGAAAGGGTTAGAGTTTGATGGTGTAATGTGTTGTTCTCGTAAATACATTTCCAACGGGATATCACGCACCTAAAATGAAGGTCGTATGCAAAAGTTACAACCCCAGGAAGTTGAGGCACCAATTTTTTTTTTTTAACAGAAACGGTTATGAAGCTTTATTTAATAAGTGGCAGAGGGGGCTGCCAACCCTTACAATTAAAAATCAGAGTTGTTGCTCTATTACCCAACTTCTATCCTGTGTGCATATCCTTACTTAAAACCCAGATTCTAAATGTCGAAAATACCCCAACTACCGAGAGCTTAAACTACTAGCTAGCGATACAATAAAACCTGTTGGAGATCCTCAAAACACTGGGGGCGAGCGATGCAAGCCCTCCACCGAGAGACTTCCTTACCCGACTTTGGAGGTTTCCTCAGCAGTCGCTTCCGATATCTTTCTTAAAGCCTTAGTGAGCTCTTCAACTTGATGCTCCAGTTTGCAGAGTCTCTTCCCCGGGTCTCCCATAAGATTGGTCACGTCCTTCAGCCCCGTCTGGATTTCTTCTGAAAGATCCTCCCTTATTTCCTGCATTTCCATATTAAGAATTTCCCATTTTCTCTGGTTCGTGGACGCTCTGATGCTTTCCAACTCTGTTCTGATCAGCTCAATTCGTTCCTTCGGAGTGAGATATGGCTTGGAGGCCAACTCCATACTTCTTTAGAGATTCGTGTTCTCCTTTATGCACAGGGAGATCACGCGTCTATTTTCAGGGGTGAGGGTATGCACCAGAGGGCACCCCTTTAAATCTAAGATGCCTTCCCCATCTCGTGATCCCCCATGGCCTGAGCCTGACTTCGAATCTTTGTTCTGAGATTTCGCCCATCCCACTGGAGCTTTGTTGGATCTGGTGTCCTTTCGGTCAGACGCCTTGCCCACGTGAAGAGCCATGTCGCGATTTTCTATAGCCTTAGGGAGTGATATGATGGGATGCTTCCCCATTAACCTTCAGGTGGCCTTTACTTAGGAGGGTACCACAATTTGCTTCCTTATCGACCTGTCCGTTTAGAGATCTCAGCACATGATACAATTTATATTCCTTGAGCTGCGTCAGGAGTAGAAGAGTTTTCTTGTACAATTGAGCCAGATTTATGTTCTTAGGGATCTTTTTAGTGTTCAACGCATCAACTACCTATTTAGAGTCTCCAAAGATCATGATTTTCTGGATTCCCATTTTTAACACCTGAGTGAGGCCTTGCCAAAGTGCTAGGAATTCCGCTTGGTTATTAGAGGCATAGCCTAAGCCCCATGCATACGACCAGTGAACTTTGTCGGAGGGTTCGAGGATTACTCCCCCTCCCCCTGCCTGACCGGGGTTTCCCTTGGAGGCCCAATCAAAGAAGAGACACCACTCATCGAGCGACGATCTCCACTTTAGAAATTCTTGTTCTTCCATCCTTATCTCCCAGTTCCTTTTTTGCAGAGGTTTGATTTGTTTGGTGCCAGATTGGGCTTGGCTGAATTCCTTGAGCCACCTTCCTTCTTCCTCCGAGAGGGGTGTCGAGTTCTGGATAGCGGTCTTCACATTTAAGGCTTATGAAATCATAGTCCTGGCTTTAATGGCCACCTGGGATGGTAGTATTCTTTCCCCTTTGAAAACTCTGTTGTTCCTCTCCAACCAAATATTCCAGCATATGAATTTGGGGATCCACATCCAGACGGTTTTGAGGAGGTACTTCTTGCTCAGATCAAACAGGGCTAAAGACAACCAACTACTTAGAATCTCCAAGGCCGAGGTGGGAAGGTTAGAGGAGGCCGAACCTGTTAGGAGGCCCCAAGCTTCTTTGGAGAACTTACAAGTGAAAAGGAGGTGCGCAGTGGTTTCTTCTTCCTGGCTACACAGGGGACAGCGAGAAGGCCCTTGCCAGCCTCTCCTCTTAAGATTATCAAAAGTTAAAATGTTGTTGTGGATCAAGGTCCAAGCAAAGAGGTCAACTTTGGGAATTGAGGGAAAGTTCCAAAGTGCTTTCCACGGGCCTGGATTAGGAGGGACCCATGGGACGTCAAGAACTGCCTTATAGCCCGTTGTTGTTGTGTATAACCTTGAATCTGAGCCCCAACCTTGTTTATATTTGGACCTGGCACTAATTGGCGCCTTCCCTTGAAGGAAGTCTAGTAGAATCGTTGCTTCTTATTGGAGCTCTTCCATATAGCTCCCTAGATTCCAGCCTTTCCAGGATTGTTTTTCATCATTCTTCCAGAGGGATATGTCCCAAAGCGTTCTGCAATTGTTGGCCAAGAGCCAGTCGTCGATATTCCTTGTTTCTCTTAACCCTGTGAGGGGTTGATCTCCAAGAATGGAGTCCTCCCAAATCCAAATTTTTGATCTGTTTCCCGGGATCCAGGTGAGATTTGGCTGAAAGAAAGGCAGGGCTCTCTGGCACAAGTTGAAGATCGAGGAGCCCTTCTGCACTTTTGGGGGTCTCTCTAGACAACGTTCCCTATCGCCTATGAAATATTTTTTCCTGAGTATTTGCTTGCTCCAGGTTATTTTCCCGGTAATCATTCTCCAAAGAAACTTGCCTCCCATAGCGAGGTTATGTACAACCACATCTCTTATACTAAGACCCCCTTCCAATTTTGGCTTCTTGACCTTGTCCCAATTAACTAAGTGGAGTTTCCTCTCACAATTCTTGCCTCCTTCCCACATAAATCTCCGAAGCAATTCATCGATTTTATTTGTTATAGTTTTGGGGGTGAGAAGCACCGAACACTGATAAATAGGAAGGCTGGTAATGACCAAGTTCATCAACACAACTTTACCTACTTTGTTGAGCCAATTTTCTCCCCACGCTTGAATCTTGTTTTTGAGTTTATCCACCAAGGGTAGCCAGTGCACAACTTTAGCTTGGGATTTGAAGATTGGGATCCCTAGATAGATAAAGTTGTCCCAGGTTGTTATGCATTCCATATCAAGGATACGCCCTATTTGCAGCAGTTCACGAGGGTTACAATTCCAGTCGAATATCTTACTCTTGTGGTAATTAATTTCGCTTCCCGAGCATGCTTTGTAGAGGTCGAGTTCTGACTTGAAGTTCCTTGTTGTTTTAATATTGGCATCACCCAATAAGAGGGTGTCATCTGCAAACTGAGCGTGGATGACCTCCTTGATTGAAGGGACTACCCTAATTCCTGGTAGTGTTATGTTTTGGAGAAAACTTTGCAATTGGAAACTTAGCACCGAGGCTTGTAAGACATAGAGCACAGGGGAGAGCGGGCATCCTTGCCTTAGCCCTCGTGAAGCCTGAAAAAACGTGGCAGTGCATCCATTTATCAGAGGGGTGATCCAAGGAGCTGTGATATAGGCCTTAACCCACCCGATGAACTTCTGATTAAACCCAAAATTTCTCATGACTGCAAACAAAAAGTCATGTCTGACCCTGTCGAAGGCATTGGCTAGATCCAGCTTGAATACCATTCCTTTCTCTCTTTTTTTGCAGCTGGTATGGATGGCTTCTTGTACTAAAATAATGTTATCTAGAATTTGTCTCCCTTTTACGAACCCTCCTTGATTTTCCAGAATCAATTTTGGCAGAATTCTTTTGAGCCTGTTAGCCATTATTTTGGTGATGATTTTGTAACCCGTGTTACAGAGGGATATCGGTCTGAATCTGTTGAAGATTTTAGCCCCTTTTTCTTTTGGAATGAGGGCTAAGAAAGAAGAGTTTGTGCTTCCGCCCAAATTGTTACAATTATGGGATTTCGTGACCATTCTGCATAAGTCCTTTTTGATGATATCCCAACAGAGAATATAGAAGCGAGCTGTGAAATCGTCTGGCCCAGGCGCCTTATCTGGATTCATACTGAAGACAACTTTCCTAATTTCATTAATAGTGACAGGATTGTTCAGCGTCCAATTCTCTTCTTCGGTGACCAGAGCTGGAACTTTTGTTAACGGATAGGAGTTTGAATCCAAGTCCTCCATATCGGGAGTTGAATAAAGATTTTTGAAATAGGAATGAGTTGCCTCCTTTATGCTTTGGGAATCCTTGAAGACTTGGTCCTGCCATTGAATCTCGCTGATGGAATTGTAGTTTATCCTTGCTTGAGTTTGCTTGTGGAAGAAAGTTGTATTCTTGTCTCCATCCTGGAGCCATAACACCCTTAATTTGATTCTCCAGTAGATTTCTTCTTCCCTGCATCTTTTATGATACTTACTTTGAATTTTGAATTCCTGGTTAAGGAGTTCCTGGGTGACATGGGCTTCTTCCATAACCAATTGATGTCTTTCCAAGGTTTTCTGCACTCTTTTATTTTCGTCCAAGGGTGAGCCTAGCTTTTTGGCCCACATTTTTAGATTAATTTTGAGTCTTCTAAGCTTATCTTCCCACACGAAGAAGGGGGAGCCAGTGATAGGAACATTCCAGGAGTTTTGAACCAGGATGAGAAAGTCGTCTTGACCTGTCCATATTGGGTTGAATCTGAACGGAATGGGGCCTAGTACAGAGCCAGGAAGAAGGGATAGGGAAATGGGTTTATGGTCAGAGGTGTAATGAGGGAGAATCTTGGAGGTTTACATCAGTCCAATGGTAAGGAAGGAGGACTAGATAAGGAACCGATCAAGCCTGGATTCTATGTGAACTGGTCCTAATCTTTTGTTGGACCATGTAAATTTCCCGTTGGTTGGAGGAATATCTTCCAACTCCCATTCTGACATCAGGTCTTCTACCCATTCTCTAGCGGGGTCCCGGACAATAGAACCCCCTTTCTTCTCAGCCAGCGAAAGGGTGACATTTAGATCCCCTTCCATGACTAGATTCTCAGTATTTTGCCTATTAAGAAACGATTTTAAGGAATCCCAGCATTCTTTCTTCTCATTAACTGAAACAGGGACATACAGGTTAAAAAGACTTACCAGATGTCCAGAGCCTTTATGGTACAACTTGGTAAATAACCAATGGGTGGTTCCTGCCTCTTCAACTAGCTCCAGTTTTGTGGAATCCCAGAGTGTTGCCAACCCCCCCGAGCCTCCTCTAGCGCATACTTCCCTTCCAGGGCCTTTCTTCTAGAATGTGTTGCTTACCCTTAGGAGTTCTTCCTCCTCCAATTTCGTCTCCTGGATTAGGAGGACTTCTGGTCTCACAAGCCTTACTAAGTCCCTCAAGGCTTCTTCTTTCAGTTTTCTTCCAAGTCCTCTGCAATTCCAGGAGACGTATTGCATTATTTGCCTGGATGGAGAGGGACCCCACCTTTCAGTGTCTTCTCCAGTTTCGCCCCCGATCTGGTATTCACCATCTCTAGGATTGTGTACTGTGTGCCTTGAGCCACTTCCTTATAGGATTTTTCTTCCCTTCTTTTCTTCTCAATCTTCCTTCCTCTCTTTGGCTGAACAGGTGTTCCTTTCGGGCTGCTTACCTCTGTATCTTCCTCTTCCGGGTTTTCCACATCTGTATTCGTATTCAAGATGATATTTTCTTTATTCAGACTGGAACTCTTGGTGGGTGAGATTGGTTCAACTGGGGCCAAAGGCGTTTGAATTTTCTCTCCTTCTGATTCTGTTGTAGGGGTTTGTTGCTTTTTGGGGGCTTCTTGAGCGTTTTGTGAGGGGTTACCGTCCTTTGGTGGTTCCTAGTTCCTTTTGTCCTTGCTTTTGGCATTATATGAGTTTTTCCCTCTCTTCACTTTCTGTCAGCCTTCTGCGTCCTCTTTCCCATTGGTTTTCATTTTGGGACAGTTTCTTTGGAAGTGTCCATGCTCCTGAAAATTCCTACACTTGAATGGCAGGTGCTCATAGTCAAGTTTCTGATAATGAGTCCAAGATCCAACCGTTATCTTTACTGCTTCAGGGAGCCCTGCCTCCAGATCGACTTCCACGCAGATTCTGGCACAGGTGTACTGTCCTTTATTGTTAGCTATGTCAATGAACCTACCAACTCTGTTCCCTATCCTTTGCAATGATTCGAAATCCTAGCAGTGCATCGGTAGGTTTGGTAATCTGACCCACACCGACACTTCCTTAGGTGTATCCACCAATGGGTCAAAGTCGGGTGTCCATTTGTTCAAATATAGGCCCTGCGTCCCCATAAAATAGGGGCCATTCCTGAAAATTAAATCCCGATCTTCTTCTGAGATGAACTCGACCACAAAAAACCCTCGTCCAACCGGGTAGAAGGTAACGTCGTGTTCCAGATTTGGTCTCCAATTCCGTTGGATCCAGTCGTCCGTGGTTTTGGTAGACGGCCAAAGGCCCATGAACTGACCCACGAGCCCTCTTTGGGCCAGAGCCAAAGCGATCTTCATTGGATTCTCTTCGGGTAAAATGATTTCTGTAATTTCCTCCAACTTCTTAATGAATTTCAGAATCACGGGAGGGGAAGACTTCTTCCCTCTGTTGTTGACAAGCCTGTAGAAGGCATCTTCGACCGTCTTTGAAGGAGGGGGGGCGGCCACCCCACCCCCTGGCGCTGCCATGGAACCACACTGCACTCGCACCAGCACTGAACCCTAGCTACTTCATGGATTTTTGTTGTTGAAATTACATCCAAAAAAAAAAGTTGAAGGACATGGGGGTGGGCTTTGATCCAGTTATGTGTGCACGGGTCACGATACCATTTATTATAGTATCTTTGGGTGCAACCACACATTCGACCACTACCTCAAGGTGTCCCCATGGCTCTAGGTAAANTAAAAAAAAAAGTTGAAGGACATGGGGGTGGGCTTTGATCCAGTTATGTGTGCACGGGTCACGATACCATTTATTATAGTATCTTTGGGTGCAACCACACATTCGACCACTACCTCAAGGTGTCCCCATGGCTCTAGGTAAAGCCCTCACGAGAATTGAACCTTGCCCAACGGTGAAAAACTCCTCTCTTTCCACCATTGGATCCAACCCCTTTGGGCTAGGCACCAACTTACCCATAGGGGCCCACATAACTTTTGGTGTTTCATCTCCTAGGGTTATGTTTTTGGATATGTAGGGTTTTTTCATTCATGAGTAATGTTAAAAAGGCCTCTGGAGCCTCATTGTAGTCAATCTGCTGAGACAGATGTGCGTAGAAGCCACATCTCTTCTCAAAGATAGCTACCACCATTCAAGAAAATGTTTCAGTTCCACAATTTTACAGTTTCATCCTATTTCATTTATTCAATAGAAGATATTTTTCATTGGATATCTATGTTGTTCTTCTAATCTTTGTGTTTATTGTATTCAGTCTATTAATAAGTTCGTTCCGCTCCTAAATCTGGATCAGTGGCATCATAACGGTCTTCTCTTAATTTATTTTTCTTCATGCATGTCCCCAACAAGGTATGGGTACAAGAAGTTGGGACTCGAACCAATCGATTCATTGTAATATCATTCACACAAGAGCCCAACAACAACTCACTGGAGAAGAAAATAAATATGATGGAGCAGGAGATCCTTTTAAAATGTTTCTCGAGGAATACCTTGTGCGACAAAGGAAGGAAATAATGGACAACTTTACATAGATCCTTTGGTGGCTGACCATAAGAGAAGCATCTTCATCAAGCGACCATGCAACCCCCTTCAAGGTACAGGTAAATTTTAATATTCCATTATTTGAAGGACGGATAGATTCAGATGTTGTAGATAAATGGGTGAATCTACTCGAAGGATATTTTTTGATCCACAATTTTTCTGATAGGGAAAAGATTACTTTTTCACTCCTCAAGGCCATCCCACATGTTAAGCACTGGCGAGAAACTTACTATGAGCAAAGAGCCATAGAGGAATCTGCAATATTTATGGTTTCCCCTACATAGGATTCCTTACAGGATTCCATTAAAGAATAGTACTACCATGTTGGAAGCTATGAGGACTAGTACACTAGATGGACCACCCTGCGTTAAGAAAGGGACCAGACAGTACTATATTTCACCAATATTTTCCATACCCTACACACCAAATTGGGTATCAAAGACTCTAGGCGACATATGGTGATTAAATACCATGACTATTTGCATAGATACATTCAAATATAAATGAATTTTCTCGACATCACCTCATTGGGTACAACTTATAGATATGTTGTCAAGATCGAGAAAAAATTTAAGAAGAAGAGGCGAGAGTTTGGCTCTGCAAACTCCTCACTGTCGAAGCAGGGAAAAGGTGGCCCCAACCCACAAAGAAAGGACATAGAAAATATTCCCACTCTCAGGACAATCAGTCCAATCCACAACACAAGAAGGGAAATGAGAAGACAAAGAAGGATACAAGAAAATGGTGTGAATACCATAAATTCCCTTCGCACAACACTAAAGAATTTCGCTCCAAGAAGTCACTCGTGGCCAAGCTGAAGGATTTCAAGTCAGAGGCTGATTTTGATTCTGAATAAAATCCAAAAGGAGGGAAGCATATTATCGATGTCGAATCTAGTGCCACTGTCGCTACCACCAAAATATATCCTAGCAAACTAGAATAATTAGAGGAAGGGGAACGCCGCTTTCACTCATAGATGTGGGTAAAGAGGGCTCCACTTCATTTAATTTTTTATAACGACAATCAAAAGAACTTGATCTCAGTAGAGGTCATCAAGTGGTTGGAACTATTGACAAAACTGCACCTACAACCCTACACCATCAGTTGGATTCTCCAAGGAAGATATCTTTGTGTGAGCCCTACGACATCAAGCCTTTCAAAGATGAGGTATTGTGTGATATTTCTCCCCTTTAATTTTGTGATGTTCTTTTAGGACAACCATATTTGTGTATGAGTCTAGACCCTACATTTTTATTATTACTTTGGGTAGACAATTGTATAGGATACCAGAGGTAGCGCTACCTACCACTATTTCTTTAATGTCTGCTAAGCAATGTAGTAAGTTAATTTAATGAAATAGGAAGTTTGTCTTCTTTGTGATCCGTTCTCATAGTAAGAAGAAGGTCGTCGCCACATCTATGGCCTCTACACAGAACCTCTCTTTGCAGTAGAAGCAAGTGGATGGGATCGTGGAAGAGTATAGAGACATCTTCTCCTCAGCCACCGAGGTACCAATGCACTACAAATTCAAGCATCCAATTGATATAACCCCCAATGCACCTCTACCTAATGGACCAATATATTTTCGCTCGCTAATGGAAAATGACGAAATAAAGCATCAGATCCAAGAGATTATTCAAAAGGGGAACATTAGACCCAACTCCTTCCCTTGCGAAAGCCTGATTGTATTGGTGCAGAAGAAGGACGGGATTTGGTGACTCTTCATTGATTACAGAGCATTAAAAAAAATCATAGTACCAACTCAATTCCCAATTCCCAGGATTTATGACCTTCTTGACCAACTCAAGCGGGAAAAGTTATTCAACTAGATTGACCTAAATTATGGCTACCACCAGGTTCCCATCGAACCAACTGATGTCTGGAAGACAACTTTCAAATCTAAATAAGGTCTCTTTGAATTCTTGGTCATGCCCTTTGGCCTAACAAATGAACCAACCACTTTCATGAGGTTGATGGATGATGTATTGAGACCCTTCACCAACTCTTTTGTGGTGGTATATTTGGATGACATCCTCATCTTCAACAGAACTTGGGAGGAGCACATGGAACATATTCAATAGATTTTGAGCACTCTACGACAACACAAGTTATATGCCAACTTAGAAAAATGTTCCTTTGGCATGAAAAGGGTCCAATACTTGGGCTACATTGTTGATGAGAATGTGGTACATGTTGATCTCGCTAAAATCCAAGTCATCTGTGACTATCCAACCCCAACCACACTAATCGAGATTCAGAGCTTCTTGGGACTAGCCAACTTCTACTGATGGTTCATGTTGGGATTCTCCCAAATTGCATGGGACCTCATCCACGTGACCAAGAGCGATGGTAGAGAAAATTTTGTGTGGGGGAAGGAACAACAACGAGCATTTGATGATTTGAAGCATCGCTTGTGCTCAGCTCCAGTACTCTCATTGACCGATCTACAACAACCATTTGAGATTGAGATTGATGCATTTGACTATGTTGTAGGTGCAATTCTCACTTAGCATGATCATCTGATGGCATACCATAGTGAGACACTCTCAGATATTGTTCGGAAATACCCTACCTATGACAAGGAAATATATTCCATTGTACAAGCCTGTCGTCAATGGAAACATTACATTCTAGGAAAGGAGACGATCATCCACACTAATCAAAATCCTTTATAGTTCATACAGACACATGTGAAGTTGCAGAACGACCACCATAAGAATTGATTCACCTACCTGTAGCAGTTCCATATCAACATCAAGTATAATACAGGGAGCAAAAATTGTGTCGTTGATTTCCTTTGTTGACCTCCCATGGTTGTACTCACCACTATGCTCCATTCATATGGACATGAGGCATTTGAGTGGCCCCAAATTTATCAACAAGATCTGGACTTCGCCACCACCTACCATCTCTTGGGTGCAGGTGTGACTGTCACCAATTTTCACATTCAGGATGGGTTGTTATGCCATCTAATCCATCTATGTGTTCCTTCAAGTGAGCGAGCAAATATGATTTAGGAATTCCACTACAGTCATATGGCAGGACATTTTAGCGTGGAGAAAACTATGGTCATTCTCCAGAAACATTTTTATTGGCCAAAACTTCGATAGGATGTCAGAAAGTATATCAAATCTTACACTTCCTGTGCCATTGCCAAGCCATCCATCAAGAAGAAAGGCTTATACACCCCTCTTCCTACCCCCCAGAAGCCTTGGGAATCCATCTCGATGGATTACATGTTTGGTGTTCTGTCCACCAAGCACGACAATGATTGTGTATTTGTGGTCGTTGATCGGTTTATGAAGATGGCCATCCTCACATCTTGCAAGAAGAACATCACAGTGGCAGATACTGCCAATATCTTCTTCAAACGAGTGTGGGTCCATTTTGGGATACCACAGACCATCATTTTCGACCAGGACAACAGGTTCCTCAACACATTTTGGTCGAGTCTCTGGTCACTATTGGACACCAAGCTCACTAAATCCACCGCTTTCCACTCCCAAATAGACAACCAAACAGAGGTCGTCAATTAGATGAGTATGCACATCATGCGCATGTACAACTCTAAGCATCTGCATACATGGGGTGAGAGTCTCCTCTATGTTCAACACAATTACAATAGGGATCTTCATAACTCCACCGACCATAGCCCATTTTCAGGTGGGACTGGGATTCCAACCCTTGGGTCCCATTGATTTTTCACTACCTCTTGCAATCACACAGACAAAATCTTCCTATGTTTAGTGTGAGATCGACAAACCCACCTGGTTCATTGAGCGGATTCAACACATCAGCCAATAGGTCCATGAGATTTTGCAAAAATCCAATGCTAAGTACAAGCAGTGCCATGATCAACACAGGGTACTGCACTAGTTTCAAGTTGGAGACAAGGTCTGGTTACATTTGCAGAAGGAGCGTCTTACAGGACCCCATCAAAATATCTTCCCACTTCTCTATGGTCCTTAAACCATCACCAAGGTTGTGGGTAGCAATGATTTTGAGCTCAACACTTCATCCTTCCTTGGATTACACCTAGTGTTCAATGTGGACCTCCTTCAACCATATTTTCCACCATTATTGGACACCTCAAAGATTGCAGAACAACTGACACCAACAGAGCTCAACCCTGACTACATGGAGGATGAATCCATTGATCGGATAGTGGACACACAGGTCAAGGTAACTCGCTAGCAAAGGATCTAGCTTTATCGAGTTGTCAAGAAAGGGCAACTCCTCCACCAAGGAAAGTGGCTCCCCAAGGCCAAATTCAACATAAATTTCCTCACCTGATGGGGGAACTCAATGCAATGGAGACCATTTCTACCTAAGGGGGGAGGACTGATCTAAGTGGATATTGGTGGTCACCCACCTATTCCAACTGACTCCTCTTGACAATTTTTAGTTCAACACGTTCTTCTGTACTTCTTTGTAATTGTGGGTTTTACACTTTCAGGGCTATCTGAAGCTCTACACATCTTCCAGGTGGATACTGGTGGCCTCCCACCCAATCCAACTAGCTTATTTTGTATGTTTTCATGTCAACATATTACTTCGAGGGTCGTTTTGGGACAGTGTTTTTTTGGCTCGCCATAGTCAAACTGTAGACAGAGTCAGAGTCAGATTTTGACAACATAATATGTAGTTCCTGAAAATAACTTTCCAACGAGATATCATGCACCTAAAATGGAGTTCGTATGCAAAATTTTGACCCCGAGAAGTTGAGGTACCAACTTACCTGTAGGGGCCCACATAACTTTTGGTGTTTCATCTCCTAGGGTTAGGTTTTTTTATATCTAGGGTTTTGGAATTCATGCATAATGTTAAAAAGGCCTTTGGAGCCTCATTGTAATCATTCTTCTTAGACAAATGCATGTAGTAGCCACATCTCTTCTCAGAGATAGCTACCACCATTCAAGCAAGTGTTTTAGTCCCACAGTTTTACAGTTTCAACCTATTTCATTTATTTAATAGAATATATTGTTCGTTGGATATCTGTGTTGTTCTTCATATCTCTGTGTTTATTGTATTCAGTCTGTTAGTCAGTTCATTCTTCTCCTAAATCTAGATCAGAATAGGGCTCACTGATTCATTCTTCAATCTCCAGTACAATGCTTTCTTCCTCCTTGGCCAAAAAAAGACCCATAGAAAATGGGAGTGAAGGAGGAAATAGGGAGAGTTGGGAGGGGGCGGGGGGGGGAGGGTGGTAATGGAAGGCCAACTACCATGGCCCTTCACTTCCCATTCCTCAACCTTCCCTCTTATTCATTTTTCCTTTTTATTTAATTTTTTTTCACTTTTGTCTCATTCAAATTTATATTTACATTGTATTTGACATGGTTTGATAACCTTCATTAACTGCCAAATTGCATGGTAGGTATGAGTCTTATTTCGATTTGTTGATTTAGATCCATTTCAAATTAGTATTTCTTCACCTTCAACCTTATAAACATGCATCCCTCAAATATAAAATCCACCAAAAACTAGCATTGAAGTTTTGTGGACCATATGAGATCATCCAGTGCATTGGACTAGTATCCTACAAGATGGATTTCCCAACCCACTCCAAGATTCATTTAGACTTATATGTGTCTTTTCTAAAGAATGTAGTGGTATCGAATTATAGGGTGCACAGTAACTCACTAGAACTTGATGAAGAAGGGTCCATTTGACTCCATTCAGAAGTAGTATTGGCTACCAAAGAAAGTTAATTTCACCAACACAATCCGAAATGTATTGATCTCGTGGAAAGATATGCATCCATAAGATGCCACATGGGGACCAAGAATGACTCTACAAAAATTTTCCCATCTCCAACCTTGATGACAATGCTTCCTTTTTTTGGAGGGGAGGGGAGCATGTTAGAGTCCTACCCTAACCTCCCTACTTTAGGTTACTTACAAGTTAGTCAATTAATGTATGAAACCATGCTATTTGAATAAGGCCCATTACATAGTAGTGGATAGTTATTTAATGTGAAAGGGTCCACTTTATTAAATAAGGTCCATTATTTAAGGAAAACAGCACACATAAATTGACCCTTATCCTTCTCTGCTGGCGTGTTTGGAAAGCGAGAAATGAAGCACTTTTTCAAGAGAAGACTCCTTCTTCTTTTAGTATCACAAAACATATTCTTGCAGAAGCAACAAGCCACAGACCGGTGATAA
>SNQJ01S0052607.1:2273-27173 GCA_010110895.2 Picea sitchensis | reverse complement strand
TTTAAGATGAAAAAGGAAATTCAATTTAAAAGAAATAAAAAATAAAAATACATATAACTATATAAATATTTTATAACATTAAGCATGAGGTGTAGATCATTTGGTTTGTGTGGGGTTTAGTCCCCATCAAGTTAACCGTTCAAACCTCATGGAAAGAGATTAAGGGTGAGGAATAAAATTTTCCAGACAGACAAAGGCATGACTAACACCTAGGTATCGTCCAGAAATCTCATAGGAACTTGAAACAATGAAAAGCAATAAGCACTGGACTCTTGAGACGTTCCAAGAATAATAAACCTAAGCTCCGAGGGATGCGATTCTTCCGGGTACTGACCAAAACACATCTGTCCAGAAGATACCCTGGCAAACCAAGGGTTCATCGGCAGGAAATCAGCCGATTGAGTAAGCCTGTCAACTAACAAACGAGGGAACTAGTCAACCTTTGTGCAGGGTATTGTAGTTTCCCAGAGTGGTTTTTGCAAGAAGTTGGTTCTCGGTTTGAGTATGATTCTGCTCACAGAAATGTCAGTCTTTCGTTATAAATCCCGTTTTGTTAAATTTTGTAACGAAAGGACTGTTCCAAATACTCAACCAGCTATCAAACCCTACATTTTGGAATCCATATCCTACGGGTATAGCGGGGCCTTGCAATTTAAAAATCTTCTGCTAACATATATAATTGTTACTGGTTGATAAAAAGAGCGCCAACCCATTGAGGGGAGATTAGGTTTCTTCGCTGAAAGACGATAAAATAAGACCTAACCTTCCAAACTTAGGTATTTTCAATTGTTATTTGCCACCAAAACCTAAAGAAAGGTGAACGATCATCTTCCTCTTCTCAACAAATAAATAGAAACATGCGAGCATGATATATATATATATATTCCAAAAAGTGTTCCAATAATGCAAAGCTTTACGACTTTGGCTCCACTGCATAGATCATTTTATGAATATATGTCAGACTTTGGCTTTCTAGATTATATATAATAATATTGTTATTGCAATCGAACGTTGTCTGTTGCGGCTGTTGTACCAAAACTCGTTCTGTGTCATTCCCTTTTACGGCTGTATACACCTAATGTCAATGGAAAGATTATAATGTGCGTTTTTTATTAGATCTTCCATGCTCTATTGGACATGATTTTCAACTGTCCAAATGGTGGACAGAGTGAATGTGCTATTTTACCAAAATCTTTTGAAGTGGCCCTGACGGATAAAACCATGAAGAGAATTAGTAGACATTTCTATGAAAAATCAAATTAAAATTACTCTAGTGATCACATTTGTGCTACTTGGTTCTTGCAAACTGATTGTTTATCATGGCCAAAAACCAATGAAAAGAAAGGTGTTCTACAATGGAGTGGATGAAATGTCTATGTATTTGTGTAGCAGTAATAATAAACCCAGCATCGATTCATGTTAACCCAGAGCTATCGATTCTTGCTAACCCAGAGGTATAAACCAGAGAAAGGTTAATACTTTTAGTGAAAAAAATAGCATCCATTCATGTTAACCCAGAGCTATCGATTCTTGCTAACCCAGAGGTATAAACCAGAGAAAGGTTAATACTTTTAGTGAAAAAAATAGCATCCATTCATGTTAACCTGGAATAATCAAGTATAAGGAGGTTAATACTTCTTTGTTTTTTGTTGCTTAATAAATAAGGTAATATGGAATAATCAAGTATGAGGTTAATATTTTTTTGGTTTTTTTTATTGTTTAATAGATAAGGTAATATAATGATGATGATTAAGTCCATTAAAATCAAATTGGTCTGTCTGACCTTAAAAAAGTAATATGATAAATCAAAATTAACATGAATCATGAAGTTGCATTTACAACAACCATAATGTCATAAAATGCTAGAATTTATTAATAAGAAAAAGTTGTTACAAAGCTTATGTGAAGGATACAGCTTTGTTCATTCATTATAAGCATTTGGATTAATTTAAAGTCGTCTGCTACATCTGAACTGCCAAAGTACAGGCTTTAGCAGGACTTCTCTTCAACTTGTCAAACAGCCATTTTGGATTAATAAAGTCCTGTTATATATCTGAACTGACAAAGTACAGGACTCTTGTCTTTAAACTGTCAAACAGAGCCATACAAAATCAAATAAGGATTTGGAATATTAAATTCCTCTGCTATATCTGGATGGCCAAAGTACTGGCTTTAGCAGAAGTTTTGTCCCAAAACAGAAAAATAATAAAATAATAATATGGATAAGAGAATGGTATATATATTTTTCATTGTTTTCTTCTAATCTATCTTTCAATCTGATTACATAATAAATCCAAGCACTTATGATACAGTGGTATTTACAATGTTTTCTTCTAATCTATCTTTCAATCTGTTTACATAATAAATCCAAGCACTTATGATACAGTGGTATTTACAATGTTTTCTTCTAATCTATCTTTCAATCTGTTTACACAATAAATCCAAGCACTTATGATACAGTGGTATTTACAACGGTTAATTGGTTTTGGAATGATTATACTTGCTGGATACACCTTCCCTTCTTCCTTGAAAGAGTTATATAAGTGTTAACAAGAACCAGATAAACCTAAATCCAAGCACTTATGATACAGTGGTATTTACAACGGTTAATTGGTTTTGGAATGATTATACTTGCTGGATACACCTTCCCTTCTTCCTTGAAAGAGTTATATAAGTGTTAACAAGAACCAGATAAACCTATAGCTTCTACCACTATCAAACCTATTATACAGTAAATCTTGTTTATTTATAATCACTCCAACAGAAAGGAAAATTTTTCCTAACTGTTTTCACTGCAAGCGAATTTCCTGTGGCAAAGTCACTGCATAGCAATTATTTTGTCCAACGGAATTCTTGGTCTCCTCATCTACTATCATTAACATGTAAACGCATACCAAGAAAACCTTAAAAACAGTCTGCTCTCTCCCATTCCTTAAGTTGATCACTGGCAATTGCTCTCCACTTAACAGAAACGTATTTGAAAAATGGTTCACTGTTCTATCCTGCAGGCAGAACAATGTGATTATCTGTCCAACACTTCTCAAAATCTCATCTTTCAATCATGTGCACTAGCACAGATCCACCTTATTCTTTGGCCAAACCTGATCGTTTCACATATATGTTCATTAGCACAGATCCATCAAAATCCTTTGGCCAGTTATGAGCTGAGAGGGGTATCGAATTCTTCCAAGTGCCAAACTCAATATAAGGTTGCAGGAAATGGAACTATTAATCGTTGTCAGGTTCTACCGCTACAGTTCGATTCTTCCACTGTTCCAGGAAAGCTCACTTCTGAGATATTTGAGATTCAAACTTGTGTCATAGTCCAGATTCCAGATTCTTGAGTTAACCTCTTGAGTTAAACCCCATTCTAAGAAATGGGCTCAGAATTAAACTTATTGCTTGTGATAAGGGTCAAATCTGGATTAATTGTGATAAATTTCCACACATTTATGAGTAAACCACAGCTCAACTTGACAATGATGTTCGCGAAAATCCCGTTCGTGCTTTTACTAAAGATCCAAATGCACGTGTATGTGTAAGAGGTGTATGTGTAAGAGGTATCTAGTTGTTTCAATCAATCAACAACTTTGAAAACTTTGCATTAAAAGGTAATTTTCACTTAATAATGGAAATTAAACTTCAGAGTAACAAGCAAAACTTGATTAGTACATGTGCTTATTTTTACAGTACATTAACTACTCTGATAATCCCCCTTGTGTAATTTACACGCTGTCCTGTATTGCGAGACTTGAAGTTAATAAACATGTTGACTTTACAAGCAACGTAACGTATTGAAATTTTCTTGTAGTATCATTAGGAATTTGATTTTCTCTGGAATTAGTGGCGATGCAGACAGTCAATGTAGTACTGCTGCTATGGCGTCCCTGTAGATTTGAAATGAAAACTCACGTCGATTTTCACCCGAGCTACATTCATTTAACTACAATAAATGTACACAGTACTGATTGAAGTTACAAGTGGAGAAGGTAACATTAGACCTGCCTTTTGCAACAAAGTCTGTTATATGAACGTACAAGATGGAACCCAAAGCTATTTTGTCTGTGAATGCCTTGTTACCATCAACCCAAAGAGAAAAATCCAAAGAAAACAAAACCCAGGAGTCGGTTATTCGTACGTTTTACTGTTCTTGCTGGGATAATTTTGAAGTCCGTTTTAGGGACCAGCTGTTTTTGGAGATCGGGGGTGAACCAGTTATCTAGTCTATTCCTATCTAGTAATATTCCTCTCTAATGTGAAAATTGCAAAAAAAAAACAGCTATGTAACCTTCTTGCCCGAGAACTGAGCTATCTGGTAATGTTCTTCTCTAATGTGAAAATGGATAAAAAATCAAATATAATTAATTTGAATGATAACGGTGTAAATGGAAAAAAATAAAACATAAATAATTTGAATAATAATAAATTGCTGGAGATTGCTGATCCACATTGAAGATTAGTCTACCTTCAAGAAGACCTGAACCCAAAGAGCTATGTGTGAAAGGGAAAATCCCAAATGGCATAGACTCAAAGAAGCCAATTGATTTAAGGACTAGATACAAGCAGATACAACCTAAAACTGATAAATTTTTGTAAGGCAAAGATTTCTTCAAGGAAACTTTTAACTACAAATCAAAGTTTATTACAAATTACAGATCTATCCGAGGACAACCTGGTCAATTCTTCTGATCTTGATTGGGTTCTTCACGTATTGAAATTGCATATAACATTTTTGCAACAAGACCCTGATCAGGAGAATTTTAACAGAGAAATCAAACAATAAGTCATACAAATTCAGATGAGGATAGTGCCAATGCCCAAATTATTTATTGTGACAGAAAAAAGGATATATCTCATTGCCGAGCACTGATTATGTGGGAGGCGGGAATTGTTCCAACGGCCTTCAGCATGGTGCTCCAGTATTGTTTGGCTGCCTGATCCTGGTTCTGTTCTGGCTGTGCTTCTCTGTAGGAATTTGTATTACCCATTGACGAGGTGGTGGCATTGAGAAAAGGAATTAAACCGGGCTGGCTGTAAATGTTATTTGAGGTGCTGCTGGTGGAAGATATCAATCCAGGCATGGAGTCACTGGCTATGGCCTGTAACTGGCCTTCAACAGGCCATAGCGTAGTAGCTGCATGAGAAAGATGGTTATTACATGAATGATTATTATCTATTTGACACAAATTATTGTAGTCTTGGTCAGTTATAATACCATCGTGACCAAATGAAACCTTGGATTCAGCGTTTATGTTACAGAGAATATTACTTCCTACATTCATATCAAGCATGGCTTGTTTCGGTAGATCTCCTTCGCTATGAAGAAACTGATGATCATTTTTCACTACTTGAGGACCACACAGGCTCTGAGGTTCTGTTTTGATTTGAATTCCATCCAGAGTTGAACATGGAGATGCAAACCTCGCAATATTGAAGCCGCTTTCATGGCTCAAACACCCACCGCCATTAATGTCTGGTGCAGAACATACATTCGTCTGTAAAAACTGCTCCAAGCTCTGAGGTACTGCTCCCTTATAATCTAAGGCTATTCCAGGCTGCTGTAGCCATGGTGGGTTGGCCATATTTTTTGTCAAATTGAACTGATCATCACCAAATTCAGATTTGCACGGCCTCGTGAAAAGATCAGCTGTGGCTGATCCATTACCGGCCATGAATAAGGCTTGCCTCAAATACTCTCCTGTCAGCCTTGCTTCTGCTTCAAGTCTGGCGTTCTCCCATTGGGCCATATGACCAAGACCAGATGTATTAAAAATTGAAGATTGGATATTGGGAAAAGCCAACAGGTCTGTTCTTGGCCTGTGTGTCACAGGATCAATTCCCATCTGAAGAAGGCGTTTCTTCAAATGGGTATTCCAGTAATTCTTGATTTCATTGTCAGTCCTCCCAGGCAGATGCCCAGCTATAGTAGACCACCTGCAAATTAACAATACAAAACTATCAATAACCTCTTCTTCAAAACCATTCACATGAAATCTACACCACTCAATTTCTTTACACCTATTAGCATTTATTCCATATTGGGACTGATCTGAAGCAGAACTCTCTCAAGCATTCTTTACAAGAACATAAATTAGTGACAACAAATTCTTAAACACATACACAACAAATTAACGTTAGAATTCATTACTTGTTTCCTAGAACAGCATGGAGTTCAATTATAGTCTGCTCTTCCTCAAATGAAAACTGTCCACGCTTTATATCAGGTCTCAAATAGTTGGTCCATCTCAGCCTGCAGCTTTTTCCACATCTCAAGAGCCCTGAAAAACAAATAAACTTGAATCAGCCATTCTTATCTTCTTACACTATATTCCACTTTGTACTAAAATCAGTCTCTTCAACCAGTTATAAATAATCCTCTAATACTACCAGTACAGATTTCATACATGAGGCCATTACTTTCTGTATATAATTAGCCTTGGTACCCAAAACTTTCAGAAATATTACATCGCATAGCAGAAGGGCTGTACACAAGAAATCCTATTGGATCATAGAGTACCTGCTCGCTTAGGAAGGGCACGCCAGCTACCATGTCCATGGCGTTGTATGTAATCTATCAGCTTTTGATCCTCCTCAGGCGTCCATGGCCCTTTCTTCAGCCCAATATTTTTCTCACAACAAGGTGTCCGCCCCATAATCTCTTAAGCCCAATTTCCAAAGCAAGATTTTCTTGGCCCAAGCCCACAGACTCTAATCCTCTCTTCTGTGCAGAATCAATCAAAGATATAAAACTGAATACTTTTCCTGCTCCAACAGGGCCAGGTGAGATTATCTGCCACCATAGACGACTGAGATTTTAGTATATAAACACAAAATTTACAAAGACGACAGAAATTGAAGAGGCCGTGGGAGTGAGATATGCACAGTATATATAACTAAACATGTGGCGGAGAAGACCTGAGACTCATAAACCAGGCAGATGGTTTAGATTTGTGAGTTTAAATCATATTTACGTTGTAATGAAGTCAACCCTTTTGAAAAGGGCAACGATGCACCGTCCAAGGAGGTGTCACCTTTACGTGTTCGACAACACGAGGATGGAAACGTCTATCCATCTTTTTCGAGCGCTTACTTATGAGGCATATTATTCACATATTTTAATTAACGTGGAAGAAAAAGATCTCTACACGCAATAATTTTTCCTACTCCGAGCACAGAAATCTCTGCAAGGATGAAAACGCCACCATCAAATCTATAATCTGCGAAACTTGGATTTGGCCACTGCATCATCATTACCTCACCGCCACGGGATTTTATGCATTCAAAATTCATTTAAATCCAAATTACAGACCGGTGAGGTTCCTGTTGAGGTGGGCGCATTGTTGTTTGTTTTTGGTGACATTGTATATTAGATGTTGTTGACGGTTTTGGTGAAATCGTTTATCAATGTCACACTGAGATTCTTTATTTTATTGAAAGTTTGTTTTTTTACAATGATAGGTGAAGTGTTCACTCTACCATTGTTACAACTAGAACTTTTTATCTTATTTGTATTTTGGTTTTTTTTTTAAATATAGATAAAGTGTGGTTTGAAATCTTCATTATTAAAATTTATTTTACATTATTTGTGGATGCAAAATAAAAAGTTAATTCAAAGAGATAGAAATAATTTCTAAATTAAAATAAGTTTATGTATTCTTGTGTTTAAGCAAAAATAAAAATAAAAAATAATAATACATAACAATTCCAAGCCAAAAACAATATATACTCTTTTTAAAATTATGCATTTTATGATGTTGTTTTATAAAACATGTTTTTCAAAGCAATTTTTGACTTAAAAAGAAGAGACCAATTCTAACTAGCTATCCTAATATAAACTACAACTTAACAACACTGTTCGCAATGAGTATTCAACTTAAAAGTCAAAAGATGTGATTCTGATTTTATAGTGTATCTCATTTGAAGTATTTTCAATGAAGAGACATCTAAATAAGAGTTTGGATAGAAGTAGATAGTAAATTGAGTATTTAAGTCAAAAGATGTGATTTTTATTTTATAGTGTATCTCATTTGAAGTATTTTTAATGAAGATACATCTAAATATAAGAGTTTGAAGTACTTTCAATAAAGAGATATCTAAATAAGAATTTGGATAGCTAGTAAATTGAGTATTCAAGTCAAAAGATGTGATTTTGATTTTATAGTGTATCTCATTTGAAGTATTTTCAATAAAGAGACATCTAAATATAAGAGTTTGAAGTACTTTCAATGAAGAGACATCTAAATAAGAGTTTGGATAGCTAGTAAATTGAGTATTCAAGTCGAAAGATGTGATTTTGATTTTATAGTGTATTTCATTTGAAGTATTTTCAATGAAGAGAGATCTAAATATAAGACTTTGGATAGCTAGTAAATTGAGTATTCAAGCCAAAAGATGTGATTCTGATTTTATAGTGTATCTCATTTGAAGTATTTTCAATGAAGAGACATCTAAATAAGAGTTTGGTTAGTTAGTAAATTGGAGTGCCCTTTGGAATTTATTTTACCTATGTAAGTGGGTTGTTTCAAAGATTTTCCTAAAATGTTAAATGCAATACCAAATTGAGTATGTGTAACAAATATGGTTTTTAAGTTGAATGAAGTTTCTACATTATAGTGACTAAACCTAAAGAAATATATACATTGTAATGTTAAGTTTAATGGAATTTGTATAAGGAATTGTAAGTTTTCAAGTCATAAACAAATATATAAATTGTAATGTTAAGCTTAATGGAACTTGTATAATGAATTGTAATTTTTCAAGTGGCTCAAACAAATATAGTTTTTAATTTGAATGAAATTTGTACATTGCATTACCTTAAAAAGAAGTCTAGACATTATAATGTTAACCTTAATGAAACTTGTATAATGATTTGTAATTTCTCAAGTTAAATGCTTTTTTGAGAAGTTTGTACCTTAATGAACATATTGCATGAAGCATTTGTAGCATAAAAGAAAAAGAAGCTAAATTTAACTGATGGTAAAGAACATGTGTTTTTATCTCTAAGGTGACATGTTCAAATTCAAAGGGGGTAGAGGGTATGTACACCTCACTTGTCTTGTCAAAATTTGAGATGTACATTGTAATGTTAAGCTTAATGGAACTTGTATAATGAATTGTAATTTTTTATATAGTGTTACATATTTCATGAAGCATTTGTAACATAAAAGAAAAATAAGCTAAATTTAACTAATGGTAAGGAACATGTTCTTTTACCTCTAAGGTGACATGTTCAAATTCAAAGGGGGTAGAGGGTATGTACACCTCAGTTGTCCCGTCAAAAATTGAGATGTACATTGCAATGTTAAGCTTAATGGAACTCTCTCAAACAAATATAGTTTTTAATTTGAATGAAAGTTGTACATTGCATTACCATAAAAAGAAGTCTATACATTATAATGTTAACCTTAATGAAACTTGTATAATGAATTGTAATTTCTCAAGTTAAATGCTTTTTTGAGAAGTTTATACCTTATGATACAATGTTACATATTTCATGAAGCATTTGTAACATAAAAGAAAAAGAAGTTAAATTTAACTAATGGTAAAGAATATGTGTTTTTACCTCTAAGGTGATAAGTTCAAATTCAAAAGGAAAAAGATATGTACACCTCACTTGTCCTATCAAAATTTGAGATGTAACTTATTTTAGACATATTTCTTACATTGTTTTCAACTAAACATAGAAAATATTTCAATGAAAATGAATTTGATTAAATACTAAAGTGAAGTTATTTTATACCCAACAAAATTAAAATCTTTCATATACATATTTCACTCCTTAAAACTTATCTCCTCTATACAAATGAATAGTTTAAAAATCTTTTCTCAAACATTTTAAACTAATTATATATAATTATATATAGTATCACAGTATTTTTAATTAAATCAAAATGATTATTTTTCAAAAACATATCAAATACATTTAACAACAATAAATTATATAAATTCATATTACTTATCAATATACACAAACTACACTCTTAATATAAGACTCTTAATATAAGCGTTTAAAAAATCTTTCTCAAATATTTTAATCCAATTACATAACATTATAATATTCTCACTTAAAATTAAAATACTTAATTTTAAAAACATATAGAACACATTTAACAACAATCTTACATAAATTCACACTACCTAACAACAATCTTACATAAATTCACACGACACCAACTACATTCCATGTTATTAGGTTAGTTAATTATTTTGATAATATATCTAAGAATCTTAGAAGACACAAAACTATTTATAACACCGGTGGAAGAAATATAGATGGAAGAAACTTAAAAATAATATTTAATACTGTAATTTTTAATATTAAATAATATAATATAGATATTTTAAACTTTTACGGAATTACTTCTTATATCACTATTTAATATAAAATATATTCATACACCAAATCATTTGGGTTGGATTAACTATATATATGATGTGTACTTTGATGTAACAACTCTCACTTTTATAATAATATGAAGTTAGAGCATTTTTACCAAAAAAGATTTCAAAATTATTTTACCGTAGCGTAAGAGATTGAAACAATATTCTAACATTTGTTGAAACTTGTCCAATGGGACACATGCTAAGATTGGTTTCTACAAGAAAATAACATGTACAAGAAATGTAGTAATGTGGGTGCAACATATCATATTGACATTTTATGTTATTAAAATGTATAAAAAGATTTTTAACATTTTCAAAGAAATTTTTATGGAATTTTTATATTAAAATGTATAAAAAGGTTTTTAACATTTTCAAAGAAATTTTTATGTAATTTTTTTTTTAAATTTTATGGAAATTTTTTTGAGTAGTTTTTTATAATTTATGGATAGTAAATAAGGTAAATTATGGAGTCTAATTTCTTGGAAATCAAGAGAAATAAACTCTAGTGACCTTTTCAATTTTGGGGAGAAATAATAAGTCTCACATCTCGTTCATGACCACTTGACCTTCCCAACTTTGGAGAAGCTCATGACTACCTCACTTCTCCAATTTTAGAAGAGAAATAAAAAATCTCACATACTCATGATAACTTAAACTAACCCTCAAAACTAACATATTATATATATATATAGACCAATTTTATATTTGTGATAAAGAATTACTTAGTGTCCAATGGATTACATTAGCTTTTTGTTGATATGTATGTTTGTAGTTGGGATAGTAACATTATGATAATGACCTATGTTTAAATATAGATAGTTATAAAATTATGGTTATATGTATGAGTTGGTTTAACTTATAACATTCATATTTTAAAAAAATATTATAATAATTTTAATTTTAAGTNATTTTATATTTGTGATAAAGAATTACTTAGTGTCCAATGGATTACAGTAGCTTTTTGTTGATATGTATGTTTGTAGTTGGGATAGTAACATTATGATAATGACCTATGTTTAAATATAGATAGATATAAAATTATGGTTATATGTATGAGTTGGTTTAACTTATAACATTCATATTTTAAAAAAATATTATAATAATTTTAATTTTAAGTATAGATTTTTCATTAATTAAAAATTTGTTTATTTTTATGAGAAAAATTATATATATATTGAAAAACAAATAACGACACTTCATTTTATTTAGAAAATTTTAAGGATTTATACTAATTTTAAAGTGTAGAAATCTTGGGGAATCTTACTAATTATTAAAATGTCACCCATAAAATGTTTGGTCTATAAAAATATTCAAATGTCTAAAGCATATATATAATTTTTAGAAGATTTTGCAATTTTTAGATTAAAATACTTTTATCTTATAGAATTTGGGTGAGTCTGTTTTAAAAAATTGAAATTGGCAAAACTCATTTTGAATAAAAACATGGAAAATTAGTCCATATCCCATGGAATTTTCCTTGCCTCCAAATTGAAGGGAAACTTAAATTTTCCTAAAAGAAGTATGATGTGTACATGAGAGAAAGAAACAAACTATGCGGATGTGGTTTATATCACTAGAGTGAGTGTGAGTCAAGACATGTAAGCTGAGTTAAATGACCTCATGTGTAAATAAAGTGAAATATGTGTATGAATTCCTAGTGGAGAGACCATGGCCTAGGTATGACTATTGATTGCTTAGGAGTTTCAATAGTGGGATGCAATTATGGTGTGGTTGTTATGTTTTCCATTATATGCTTATGTTATGCAAAGACATGTATAATAGGGAATACATAATAATATAATATCCACCAAAATGGTTGCTTGAGGAAGCAACAAGGGCACTGTGATATTGTAAAAGGGGAAGAGGAAAGGGGGTGTAAATGATTGAGAAAATCTTCACTCACCATTGTTGAGGCATCACTCTTTCATTCTCCCATTAGCATTTCCCTCTTCTTATTTATGAAGGAATCTATGTAAAACCATGGTTGTTTTATACATGGAAATGGTAAGGGAACCCTATGGACTTATGGTTTGTAAGATCCTATGGATGTTCGCCAAAAATAGTCTACGACCCCAACCAACATATCCACTTGAGGAAATATATTAATGCAAATGAAAAATTTGTACATAAGAGATTTTCTTACAATTGATATTCAACAAATGAACCTCCATGCTCTTTAAATAGAGATCACAGACCAATAAGTTGTTAGGCCATAGATCAATAGCCATTACTATTTAGAAAATATGAGTCATCAAATCACTTTATGTCTAGAACATCATGACTATCAAATTACATAACTACAAAGGTATACTAATGCATAATGAAGAAACACACTTTCACCTAAAGACACATAGACCAAGTTGATCTTAAATAACTCCTAAGTGTATGAATATCCAAACATCCACCCTTAAAAACAACTTGGGATAGGATTTAAGGTTTTACAAAGGTAATAAAATAGGGGAAGAAAGGAGGATGTTAAGCCCTAAGAGAAAGCCCCATGATATGTATAAAACCCCTTATTATGCCCTAGATATTGAATTAGTACATTTCTAGTAGGTCGGCTAAAACCCTTCTTTGCACCCTTTCATTGTAATTGTAACCCTTGTCTCCTATATATATATCAAGGAGATCTAGTATTAGGATCATATTATCTCATCTCATATTGTGTTATGAAGTTTATATACTATAAAGGAGGTTTCCCCCTCGAAGTGGACTGGATGTTATTGATTTATTATCATTTTTAAGGATTTGGGTGATAACATTTGGTATCAGAGCTCAAGGTCTTGGGGTTTCGCTGTTGCATCTGAGACACCTTGCAAGTTTCGCTATAACGTGTTTTCTATGATGGTTCAGAAGGAACCCCTTGGAGGATATTTAGTAGATGAATCAAGGTACTGAAGGTTCAAATTTCATCTCTTGAGGCCTTATACTTTATTAGATATAGCTTGTGTAAGATAGGGTCCTGAAATCATCCTGAATTTATTCATTGCGGAATTTTCGCTATAAAATTGTTTCTATGACGTTTCAGACCCTAAAACCTGGAGAATATTCATAGAAATTATCAAGGTAGTTGTGATAAAAATTTCAGCTTCTGGGTCATCCCAATTTGGTAGACACACCCTGTGTAAGAAAGGGCATCTAACTAGTCATATTAACTAGTCTCAAACATGTGTTCTAGGTAAAATAGTGATATCTTCTTCAATGAGTATCCAAATTAAGTGAGACCCATTGCATTGGACAATGGACATTCTATAGTATTTCTGGTGCAATTTTAAGAGTCAAATATCATATATTTTTCTCTTGGAAGGGACAAAAATAAAAAAGGTGTGGGGAAGTTACCATAACATCCAATTGGTACATCCAATTTTGATCAGAACTGTGGCATTGAAGAGAGGAAATATCAGAGAACTATAGAATAAAAGTTAATACACTGAAGGGACAAAATTTTAGAGATACACCAGAAGAAAAGTCAGCCAAGAGGAGAAACTCCAAATTAAGGTTTTTAAAGGTACATAACTTACAATTGGCATAATTATTTTTGGAATATTTGTTTCGGGTGATTTGAAATTTTTGATATATATAGAATACAGGAGTATTATTATTATTACTCCATATGGTCCCCAAAAATGTGAAAACACCTATTAAACCTCCAGAAGTCTCATCTATGACTCAAGAAGAAAATGAGGACATACAGAACAGGTTGTCCAAATTGGAGGAACAAATTCAGAATGTGAGTGAAAAGTCTAATAATTGGGTAAACTCACAAAGAAAAATTCAAGTAATGGAATAATAATTGGGTAAAATCAAAAATAAAAATTCAAGTAATGGAAAGGAAGATGGTTGGAATGGAAAACAACATGGATGGTATATAAAACAAGATGGATGATATGGTACATGATGTAAAGAAAATAAGAATGACATAAAAAGAAATACAAAATTCCATGAAGGAAATGCAAAATATGTCTTCCTTGGTATCTCAAGCTATAGATGGGAGATTACCTAAAGGAGACATTAAAATGGAATAGACTCATGAAAATAAAGGTGGTACTCATAAGTTGAAAAACCTACCAATAATAAGCCATTTAGTGAATCTAACTCTAATTGTGGAGTTAATTCCCATGGGGGTCCTAAATTCAACTTTTCCAAAATTGAATTAAAGAAGTTTGATGGTACAAAGGTATTTAATTGGGTGAACCAAATAGAGAAATATTTTGAACTACATCATATTATGGATGATAAGAAAAGGATTCACATAGCGACCTTGAACTTTGAGATAAAACATATCAATGGTATCAATGGATAGAGAAAAGGAAGCCCCCCCTTTATATCACTACACTTGGGGTTTACTTACAAGAGACTTAGAAGACCAATATGGAAAAGTTTGGGAACAAGACTACTTCAACCAATTGACAAGAATCAAGCAATTAGGTGATATTGAAGAATATAATTCAAAATTTTGGTACAGCTAATAAGGTGGATAAACTACATAAGTGATGAACATTTGTTTGAAGCTTACATGGGTGGATTAAAAGAAGACATTAAACATGAAATTTTATTAAGATAACCTACAAGTATTATGGAAGATATGCAAAATGCTCGTCATATTCATGCCAGAAATAAGGCTACACACAAGTATAACATTGGATGAATAGATCATTTTGCGGGTCACATGACAACCATATCTCAACCAACAAGGCTGGACACCCTCAACAAATGGATGAAATAAGAGCAAAAGGACCATGTTTCAATTGTGATAGCAAGTACAATAAAGGGCATAAATGTGGTGAGAAGAAATTATTGTACATAGACTATGAGGAGGAAGAAGATAGTGTACCTAAACCAACAAGGTTGACACCTCAACAAATGGATGAATGAAGAGAAAATGACTATGTTTCCACCAGAAAGAAAGTACAAGAGGCATAAATGCAAAGTTGAGAATAAATTATTCTACATAGACCGTGGAAGAGGAAGGATATCAACAATTGGAACCATCACAAGACCCAAATCTAGAAGAGACTACCCCAACAATATCTTGTCATGGTTTACCGACATCACTAATCCACAAACCCCTCAAGATACAAGGATACATCAAAATAAAAGGTAACAATATTGATTGATTTAGGTAACACCCATAATGTCATCAATTAAAATTAACAAATACCCTACTTGTTTTGTATATCTTGCACCATAGTTTCAAGTAATGATTGTAGATGGAGGTACCATAAATTGTTCAAAGGAAATGGCATAGTATTAATTTCAACATAGGGGAGTATTTTCTGGATAACCCCATGATTTCCATCCAAATGGGGGTGTTGATGTTGTATTAGGGGTCCAATGGTTGCAATAATTGGGAATAGTGGCCTTTGATTTCAAAATAATTTCAAGAGATTTTCCTCAAAATGGAAAGGAAATTGAGCTTAGAGGTATCCAAGGAACACCCTCTAAAGTGATAAGCTCCATTGTTAATGAGAAAATTATTCAAAAAGGGACACCATTGTGTAGTTGCACAATTGTGCCCATTTGATGTTCAAACATCTATAGCCTCAGCTCCATCATATCTCCAAATAATTATCAACAATCATTCCGAAGTATTTGGTGAAATTCCTAAGAGTCTTCCTCCACCTACCCGCAGACCCAAGGACCATGCTATTCATTTGCATCCATGAAGTGTGTCACCCAACATTAGGCCTTACATGTATCCATATGCACAAGAGAGTGAGATTGAATTCATGATCCAAGAAATGTTGGAGGTCGACATCATTCAACATAATGGGTTCTTTCTCTCACCAAGCAGTTATTCAAGAAAGGTGGTTCATGGCATATGTGCCCATATTATAGACAACTCAATGAAAAATCACCATCAAAGATAAGTCTCCTATTCCTCCCCATTGAAGAATTAGATGAATTACATGGAGAAAAAATATTTACTAAGGGAATCTTCGGTCGAGATATCATCAAATCAAAATGAAACAGGAAGACATTCCTAAAACAACTCTTAGAACACATGAAGGTCATTATGAATTTTTGGTTATGCCTTTGGACTGTGAATGTTAATCACAACATTTCCTTCAAAGCTTGATGAATTCTATTTCCAATCCCTTCCTTGAAAATTTGTGTTAGTATTTTGACACTACCAATGTGACAACAAACTTGGGAAGAGAATTTACAACATGTTGAAAAAGTATTGCTAACTATTGGAAGAGCAACAACTTTATGCAAAGCCTCCAAGTGTTCCTTTTGGGGGTTCAAGAAGTGGAATATTTGGGTCATATTGTATGTCATGAAGGTCTAAAAGTGATCCTAACATAATTAAAGCTATAAGGAATGGCCAATCTCCCAAACCTGAAGAAAATTAGAGGATTCTTAGATTGATAGGATATTTCACCGTAAGTTTTTTCAAGAAATATGGTCAAATAGCAACACCTCTAACAACATTATTAAATAAGGAATCATTTTCTTGGAAAGAAGAAGAAACCAAAGCTTCTTTGAAAACTTAAGGAGGTTATGTGTACAACTCTCATCTTGACCACACCCTCTAATTTGACAAAACATTTATCAGGAGTGTGATGCTTTAGGCCATGGAATTGGTGCAATTTTATTGCAAGAAGGAAGGCCCATTTCATTTGAAATAAGACAACTTAAAGGAAAATACTTAGTCAAACCATTTATGAAAATAAATGTTGGTGTTATAATCCTAAATTGCACTGTGCATGCATACCGCAACAAAGCCATCTTACTTGCTATTCTGTTAAGCCATCACTCCAACAACTCTTCTAAAACCATTTTTGAAGGTGTATGTGCTCTACACCACTAATCGCCTGCATTATACTCTTGTTGCATCACTACAACTCACATACACTCACAAAAAAGAGAAAAAAAAAATTGCAAGTGGGATATGGGTTTTCTGCCTACTCAACTAGCTTGACTCTCATAGCTGGTCACCCCAAATCAAGTACTATCTCTTTTGGCCTATAAAGAAGGTGTTGGGGTCCCATTCCAAAGATAATAATGAGAGCATAGAAAATATTCCCATTTAAGTATTCTCCCTTTGCCCCAACATTTTTCAACCACATTGTGAGTTTGAGCTGGAATTCCTTTTTTCCCTCCATTGCAAATCCTTGCCATTTTCCTAGAGAGAACTAAAGACGAGAAGAATATTTAAAGAAGTTGGTGCATGGTGAAGAGGGAGCCTGTGACCCAGCAATGAGAGAAGTTGTTGGTCTCATGTTGTAAATGAATTTTGGGAGATTAATATAAAGAAATACTTTTTCCATCCCCCCAAATGATGTCTTAAATATTTATGATTTGTTTGCATTCTTTGTTGTGATGTCTAATGCACTAATCCATACATAGAATGCATGCTTGTAGTTTCCTTTTTATCTTGGTGAATGAAGGTTGGTCTTTGGAGTGAGATCTCGCAATGAGAAACAACCGAAAGTGCAAAGGGATCATAATCCTGACGATGAGTTTAAGGGATGCCTACCGATCCATATATACTTTGTCTTTTATGTATGATTATGGGGTGATGACGGGATAACTGTTAAAATTAGGAGAATTTAGACGGTTATCTCTTCCCCGCACTTTAGAACCCTCGTGTAGTCCGTAGAGGAGTTTTCCCACCATAGCATAATTTGCAACCATACTGGGGACTTCTAGGTTTTTGGGGATATCTTTGGGTATTTTGAACTGGCTTATTTGCATCGCTTTTGATCGTAAGCTTTTGTGTCTTTAAGGGACTCGGCCTTCCATACCAGTTCCCGCTTGTGCTTGGATCATTGGTTTCTCATTTTTGATAAGTTACAAAGGTAATGCTGCATGTGGCCCGCGACGGTACACATATATGCCCCACCTTTGGACAACTCAAGATACATACACAGCTGTTGAAGTGTCGAATGTCTGTTGAGAATTTTTCGTAAGAGGCGCCTATCCTCTTCCTATCGAAGTCACATCTCTGTGGATTTTCTTGATCTATCCCTCGGCCTGCTACAATAGTTTGTAGTCTAGGTCTGACCTCAACATAGCCAAGGTTTTTAGACAAGTTTTAGAGTCTATTCTGATCCGCTTCTATTTGGTATTGTCATGACTCCCCGCGATCCGATGGGCCGTAAGTCATTTCTTGGTCTTGACTTGTCGCCATTTTCCTTTTCTTTAGAAGAAAAATAAAAGAATTCATTTTCAAATTTTGTGTTTTGAAGCATAAAACAATAATAAAAATTTTGTTTGGTAAAAGTAGTTCAGTTTAGTTTCTTTATTTACCAAGGAAAAGAAAGTTTTCTTAAGTTCTTTACTTAAGTTCTTAGGAAATTAAGTAGCTCTTAGTCAAGCAAAATATTGTTTTGGGTTTTTTCTTTTCAAAGATCTCGAGAAAGTAGTTACAAAAAGTTTCCAGGAAAGAGTTTAATTTGGAAAATCTTTATTTGTGAAGAAGTAGTTTGTTTTCGCTTTCATCTTATTTTCTTATCTTTCATCTCTTAAAGAAAATCACCGGGTTTCATTTTCGTTCTCTTTGACTTAAGACAACCACTAAAATTAACTCTTAATTAGAAGTTATTAGACTTTGTGTTTGTAGGGTCCATCAATTTAGTCTAGGCTAGAGCTTTGATTTAAGATTGAGATGAAACTCTTCAAGGATACAAAACCAAACATAAGAGTTTGTGCTAGGAAGTGATTAAAATTCCAGTAACCGTGAAATTTATATGGGACCCCCTCTAACACAGGGCTAAACACGGTCACGTGCGGAAAGGTAGGAGATAACCCCTCCAAAGCCTAACCAAACGTAGTGGGGAACACATATAGAGGGCTTATCATGGGATTTCATTGATCGCATTTTCCAATGGAGATTCGTGGGTCTCAAATCTGTTTGAGGTCCTCATTCATCTTCCGTAACACTTGCTTTCGATAATTCTTGATAGGTTTCGCTGATACCTTTCATTATTATGTCCACCTAACCTAGTTTGGCCAAAATCTTAATTTAGTGACTATTCGCACTAGGGAAATCGAAAGTTACCTTTATCTTAGTGACTTACACAGTTGACTGTGGGGCTATACCAAGGTACCTAGGGCAGACATTACCACTTGCAGAGTATACCCCAAGGGTTCTTCCGTGATTCGAGTTGCACTTGCACCGTAAGTTTCTCTAATGTTGGTTGATGTAACTGTTTTCCAACTAGCTAGTGATCTAGTAGTCTTGTCTCATAGGAGATTTTTCTAGTGTGTGTTGTTCTTTAACGTTAATAGAAAGACCTAGTGTCATTGATCTTCTCACACCATGGAGGATCGAGTCTGGCCGCCAATTAAGGCTTTGGTCTACCATCAAGTTAACTGAGCCACCCCTGCCACCTCTAAGGCAAAGACTAGACCAACAAGGGTATTTTGAGGCAACCGAGCCATAGGAAATCGAATTGACCCATCTCTGAAAAGAGAACATTTGATTTCGGAGGAACCAACAATTTCTGACGTTGGACTAGAAGCTCTTGGTGCGTATAAACCTCCGACCATTGATCTATCGACTTCATTTTCGTACAAGCACTTACAAGTGTCAGGTAATGTCACAAGTATCGATGGCGAAAAATGCTACTACTTCTTCAAGGAATACACATACTCCCTCTATGGTTGTCACTACAAGGGGTTTTCCACCTCCTAACCAACTATCGCCAGTCCGACCACTCACGATCTTGACTGCATCTACCTCAGGAAATGGTCCGATTCTATCTATGATGACTCCATCATTTCTCCTTTTCACCCAGAGTGCATGATCTCCATTCTCATATGATTCCTGGCTTCGATACAAACTATGTCCTTTCCTACTCCACTCTACAGAATTTAGGTTTGGGGGCAGGGAGTCAAACACTCCTCTACAAGGATCCATGGGGGAACTTATGCTCTCTATAATACTTTCCCTTATGGAGGGGTCATACCCTTCGGTCTCCTTCAATTCTAATTGCTCACCAACACTGGTCAGTCTAACATAAACTATATTTGTTTGGAGAAGGTAGTCAAGGACCTCAGTCCTACACCACGCTGGTGGGTTCAATACCATTCTCTTTTTTCGGCATGTCTGATAATAACTCCTTTTCATTAGCTTCCATCCCGGCCAGGGGAAACCCTGGTTTTAGACAAAAGAATCATGTGTGGGGTATTGTTCCTACACATGGGGAAAACACAAGAATCTTTTCCTCACAAGGAATCTAGAATCAGTGGCAGGGATCAATCCCCTTGTCAAGGATGTCAACTGGGGAAAACCCCTTCCATAGCCAATGGAACCTCGAGAAAGGCTTAGGACCTATGTTTGTCGATGGACACAAGCTTATCCGCGTAATCCTTTGGAATACAAAAGCCCAAATCTCCACATCCTACTAATGAGTCATCCGATGACATATCAACAAGCATAATCCATATGATTGGCTGCGACCATGGTTTTTACTGTAACCTGCCAAGAACTCCAAATTTTCCCTCGGCAACCTAGTGCTAGCCAAAATCTAGGATCCTTTTTCCCCGGTTATAATCAACAACCCAAACCCAAGCTCGGAATTTGCATCTTCCACTTGTCAAGGTTACTAAATGACCCTATCTATCACATCCATGTTGGCCTCCTATGTCGACTAAGTTTCTCAAACATTCCAAAGTTTGAATCTAAGCTTAATGAATATCCAGTAATCACGTGACAAATTTCCATATATGGTGCTCATCCAACTCAATGAGAGACAAAACTGTACACCAGGTTTAACAACGACTCCTCATCAGAGTGCGCAAGGAATGGTACATTGAGCTCGACGTCAATATACTCTTCCTTCAGTTGAATTGGTAATGATTTCTTTGAAACCATCTTCGACACCTATGAGATAATGACTAATAATCGTAATTGATGGCCAACTTGATGTATTGCAAAATGTAACTATATCTCATATCACATCCAAAGAATGGAGACGCTGGAAGAGTCTGATAAAAGTACCAGTTCCACCAGCATTATTTCTTGAGTGGTTCCTTAAGTATTGGTACCTCAGTTATCCAAACCATGTAGCAGCAACGTCAGGGTCTTTTTTAAGAAGAAGTGATAATGAGAGCTCAACATCTAGAGTTGATTTACTCTCAATATGATATGATGTACGATATCTTTCCGGATGCACCACAATCGAATTTTGACAAGACCAAACAAAAGTCTGGACCACATGTCGATGGTATTGTTGGTTCATCACAAATGAAGCCCGTTGATTAGCTATCAAATCAATTGCAACAATTTTCAATATTAACAGACAACGACCAACCAGACCACTGGTTTGGTCGCCTCTACCCAAATGTTCTGATGTACACAAAGGTGCAATCATCAAACCCATACACCTTAACAAACACGTGAAAAGAAGTGTTCAACGAAGAAGGTTAAGGTGGATAAGAAACCCACCAATAATGTTGGCGGGGAAACATAGAAAATAATAAGTCGAAGTATCTTTGTAATCTTTGCAAGGAAGACCAGCTGACTCACTAGTGCTCTTGGCTTGTGGAGGCCCAAAAGTTTTTGACACAGTAATAGCTTGTTGTGTTAACCAATCTATTCCAACATGGGAAAAAATTATTTCAAGCCTCAGTGAGCGTGGAAGGGGGGGTAGTCAAGGACCTCCTCCGTCTTGGATTAATCCTTCATTCCTGAATGTGTACATGATGAAAGGTAGCATTGATATAGAAACTAAGACACATGACTACGGAATGCCAAACACCCTAAGAAGGCTAATAAGATGAAAACCCACCCCTTTCCTCTCCCGCATGTTATCGGACAAATCGGTAGGGTAGACATCTAACTGATCTTCCCAGATCCACCTAGATCTAGAACAAAACACACTGTAACATGACGCTTTCCTTAAGTTTTAAATATTGAATTTACTAACTAAAGAGGGATAAGTGACATCCCGTTTAAACACTTCCTTCCTCTCACATCGCATCCAGTCCATTCCATAATGCTCATATAATGATGAACCCTGTTGAAAGCAAACTAACCAAAGTGATAGTAATAGCATAAACTCAATATAAACCTATGTATGTGATCAAGGAATCATACACAAAACACAACAAGCTATAGGAAAGAATCATATTACCTGTATCATATTAAATGTGAAAGAGAGATTACAACCATGGCCTTGATGTCGTAAGGTCCCTTCCAACTCTCCTTCGTTCCCCACACACTTCCATTCCAAGAATTCTGAGAGCCCAAATCTGATAATATTCACAATCTATCTTGACAAAAGAAAAACTCAAAGACACTCCAACCAAGCTAATAATTCCAAGTCAAATCCAACTTAGCCCTTCTCCATGAGAGCTCCTCTCCTTTTATAAGATAAAGAGGATAAGGTGAGGAGTTTAGGATGATCCCACTAAATCATGAAAGCGAGTAAGATCCAAACCATTCGGATGTCACCTCACCATGGAAGTTTATCCTTCTAGAAGATTCAAGAAAATGCTCATTTTTTCCACGTGTAAGCATTCTCACACCCTGCCTATAGAGCAGACTGTGAACTCCTCGTGACCTAGATATGATGTAGCCTGCAAGAATCAGGAAGTCCTACACCCTAGCTATAATGCAGTCCGCGAACTTCGTTTTTATAAGGTTTTTACAAAGGAAAATGTAACTTCTTTTCTCAGGAAAAGTTCTTCTCCCTTCCTTCTTCAGGAACTCAGGCCACTGACCCCTCTGAAGGCAACAAATAGGTTTACATCATTAATGGTCATAGGGATGATGAAAATAATGTGTAATAGAGATCCCCCCAAAGTATGAAGTTAGAACAGAGTGATAGCTGAAATACTTTGTCGGGTGTGTGTAGGGAACAAGGAACAGTCGATCAGAAACCTACCAACAAATAAGGAAATACAGTACAATAATATATCATCACTGAGGTAGACATTCCCATACTCAGAATACAAATGACCCAGAACATAAATGCTGACATGCAAAGATCCATGTCAAGTAAGACAAGGTCATGGCCACCAAACATACACTGTGGATCCATGACAATATGACTCAAATATGATCATAGCCACCAAAAATACATTTTGTATTTATGTGTTAAAGTTTCAAATTTGAACATATCCACCAAACATACAATGTGGATCTATGCAACAATACACTGAATATACTCCAATGCAACCTGGATCTGTCAAAAAAGATCCAGGTTCTTCATCTCCACCACTCTATAGTACGAATCTAACCATGTGAATACATGTGCTGAAGTTGAACATGGTAGAAACCGCTTGATTATCGGTCATTAGTGTATACCATTAACAAGTGTGAGGGAAATCACCATTAATGTCAATGACTCCCAAGGTACCTTGGTACAATGCAACGAATTTGAATCAATGAGCTAAGGTTAAACACTTGACGGAATCTCTCAATCAAAGGTTGATAATGAAAACCCACTGTCGAAAGCGAGGAAACCTACCATTGAGGCATGCAAGTTCCAAGGTACTAACTAGTTTCTAAGTCTAATTCTTGGATAATGAGTTGAAGTCGACGGGAAAAGACTCGTCACAGGATGGCCTTAATGTATCCCACATCAATGACACGAAACAAGTAACAAGATTTGATGTAGATCAGAGTAACAAGTGATTCATGACTGACTCAGGGATGGACGACACAATAGAAGGCTTTCCGGGTTGAATTTCTCTTTGAACATATTGACGACACGACAACTGTCTTGGAAATACTGACTCAACAACAAGGATCACAGACCAATTTGTAATCTTATAAGAGTATGATCAAGAGACAAGTGGGTTTTCCAACCTAGACACAAGGCGATTGAAAGGGTGTCATGTTCAAAAGTGACTCTTCCATGGAATACAGGTTTAGACATATTTCTTTCCCAATTTTTCCCCCCACCATTTCTGGCGAGTACCTCTTTATTTTTACTCAAGCTTGAGGAGGATAACACATGCTTGTAATGTAAGCTCATCCTTCAGATGAGTCCCTTGGAGTATGTTTAACGAACCCTAAGAAGGAGTGGTTAGGTCCCATATGGGCCTTTTGATGTTTGTTTAACGAGTCCAAAGAAAGAAAACTCAAGGGTTTTTCATGTTTATAGATTCTAAAAAACACTTAAATAGAACTCTCTCAGTTCATTTTTTGTAAAGTAGTCTGATGAGACCGAAAAAGAGATAAACTATCGCTCAACAGATGTTTTCTTCAAATACTTTAACGAGCGTGAAAAGAACAAGGTCACTCGACAATCTTTTCATGTTTAGAGAGTTTGAAAAGAGCTTAAAGGGAACTCCAGGGGGTTCCTTTTTGTATTACCTTTATGAGTCCAAAAAAATGATAAAAGTTTACTCGGTTGCATTCTTACGTATTTATGAGCACGAGAAAGAACAAAGACTAAGCTTAGTAACTTATTCTCATGTATTTACAAGCATGAGAAATAAGAAAGACTAAGCTCGGGATTGTTTTCATTTTTACACAAGCTTTAAAACAAAAAAAAACTATGCTTGGGATAAATTTAAATTTTTACACAAGATTAAAAACTAAACAAAACTATGCTT
>SNQJ01S0052606.1:45696-57830 GCA_010110895.2 Picea sitchensis | reverse complement strand
ATTTCAAATTCCGAGGCAAGTCTCTTTTTACATTCAGTGATGAGATTTTCTTCTCCAGTTAAGAATAAGTCATCCACATATAGCAGTAAGATTATTGGCTCAATGTCCATGATTTTGAAGTAGAGGTTAGAGTCTGCTTTACTCTTGGTAAAGACTAAGCTCGTAAAAAAACTGTCTATACGGCCATACCAAGCTATAGGAGCTTGCTTCAATCCGTATAAGGCTTTCTTCAATCTGCAGACATGAGACTTCCTGTCTTCAACCTTGAATCCTTGAGGTTGCTCTATATACACTTTCTCTTCGATGACATCGTTTAGGAAAGTTGTATTCACGTTCGTCTGGTGCAACTTCCACTTCATCTTAGCTTCAAGAGCTATGATGGTTCTGATCGAAGTGTATCTGGCCACAGAAGAGAATGTCTCTTCATAGTCAATGCCTTCCTTCTGGAAAAATCCACGAGCGACAAATCTTGCTTTATACTTCTCAATACTTCCATCAGCAGCATGTTTTATTTTGAAGAGCCATCTGGAGGATACCACATCTTTATTCTTTGGTCTAGGAACTATTTCCCATACTTTGTTCTTCATTATGAATTGGTATTCCTCTGTCATGGCATCTTCCCATTCTTTCCTCTGAATGGCTTCTTTAAAGCAGGTAGGATTCTCTTCTAGGATATCACACATCAAATCCGTATAACTAGAGAATGGATTTGGTATTTTCACCTGTCTCGTAGTTCCTTGGGGAACACCATACTTCTCTCCATCTTGAATAAGATCTCTAGCCCAAGCTGGATTTCCTTTATGAAGGATCGTCATCTGAGGAGGTTCTTGCACTTCTGCTATATCATGGTCTTCTAGAAGTTCCTCATCAGGGGAATTTACGACTTCCCTCACTGGTTCTGCAGCTCTGGGAACCTCCCTCATTGCAGTACTGGGGATTACAGGTTCCTCTTCATATACTTCTTCAAGATGGCATAGTTTAGATTTCTTGAGCACTGCATCTTCATCAAAGGTCACATCCCTACTAATCTCAATGTGATGTTGACCTGGTATATAGATTCTAAAGGCCTTGGAGACCTCAAAGTATCCCACAAATATTCCCTTCTTTCCTGAAGGGTCCAGCTTGTTTCTCTTTTCTTTAGGTATGTGAATAAACACTAGGAAACCAAATATTTTGAGATGGCTTACCTCTGGCTTCTTTCTAGTGAACATCTATTTTGGTGTCTTGAGCCCAAGTGCACTATGGGACAATCGGTTCTACACATATACATCTGCCATTGTTGCTTCTGCCCATAATCACATAGGAAGATCTTGATCATGGATCGTAGTCTTCACAGCTTCCAATATGGTTTTGTTCTTTCGTTCAACTACACCGTTTTGTTGAGGATTATAGGGAGTAGTGAGTTCCCTCTTGATCCCAACATCTTTGTAGAAGTTCACAAACTCTTTTGAGGTATATTCTCCTCCATTATCTGACCTGAGTATCTTAATCTTCCTTTCAGAAAGGTTCTCTATCAAGGCTTTGAATTCCTTGAACTTGTTGAACACTTCATCTTTAGATTTCAAGAAATATATCCAGGTTTTAAGAGAGTAATCATCAATGAATGATACATAATATACATACCCACTAATGGAGGATGATGGCATTGGGACACATACATCTGGATGAATGAGTTCTAGGACTCCTTCTGTCTTGTTGTCCCTCTTCGAAAACGGGTTCTTGATGTTCTTCCCTTGTGCACATCCATTGCATATTCCTTTATGGTCACCTTTGAGTTATGGTAAACCTGTGACTTATTTGCATATGTATGTTAGTGCCTTATAGTTGATGTGGGCTAACCTTCTATGCCAAAGTTCACATGAGTTTTCAATGGCATGGGTCATGGCAACCTCTGAGTGACCCTTTAGTTTATGCAAGCCATTTTATTCACTTCCAATGATGATTGCTTCATTAAAGGTTTCTCCTTTAGCCCACATAAGAACTTCTCCATCTATAAAGGAAACTCTGAAGCCTTTCTTTTCTAAAGCTGAAACGGAGAGTAGGTTCTTCTTCAAGCCTAGTACATATAGTACATCCTTCATTTTTAGTGAATTCCCTGAATTCAGTTTATGGTTTGATTATCCCACTTCCTTGATGGGATATTGGTAATCATCTCCAAGTGTCACTTTCTGAGAAAACTTCTTTTTTGAGATACAAGAGAGAATGTTTCTTTGTCCCATCATGTGCTTGTATGCACCACTATCAATGAGCCAAGTGTCCTCTCCGGGTGTTACAGATCTTGAGAGGACCGAGATCAAGACATGGTCTTTGACCTGCTCTCTTATCATCTTTGTGGGTGGCTCTTCATCTTAGACTACATGGGCATGGAGCCTCTTATGTTTTCTCTTGTATTCTTCTCATCTGGTTGTACAAAACTTCACAATGTGTCCCATATTGTCACAATCATAGAATTATACAAATGAGTAGTCCCTTTCCTTTCGCTGTCCTTTCTTCTGAAATCTCCTTGGATGAGATTCTTTATGATTGAATTTGTTTGACTGTTGAGGCTCTTTATGAGTCTCCTTTTGGAAGTAAGGTTTATTCCTTCCTCCTTTGGTGTGAGTAGCTAGGGCTTGATCATCATCTCTTGCTAGTAACGCTTCACGATTTGCTACTCTTGTTTCTTCTTGGATGCATTCTTCCCATAGACTATCAAACTTCAGTTTCTTCGTTCTGGCACATATCGTTTGGATGAATGCATCCCAATGTCTTGTGAGACCATTTAGGGCCGTCATTATGATTTCGTCTTCGTCTATGGTATCTCCAATAGCTTCTAGTTGTTCTTTGAATTCTGAGATTCTGGAGAAGTATTCCTGAATCGTTTCTCCTTTTTGCATCCTTGTATTCTTCAATTGAGTTCTTAGATTCATCTTTCAGTTTATGTTCTTTCCTTCATATAGTCTGGTCAAGGCATCAAACATTTATTTCAGAGTCTTCTTAGATGACACATAAGGAATCAGGTGGTCTTTGATTGAATCTGCAATGATTCTTTTGGTCCTGATTATGTCCTTTTGATGCTTTGCTTTTTTTGCAGCATCGGCGGGTTCCAGTACTTCTTCTTTGACGAATCTTGCTTGGTCATTCTCTTCAAGAATGAGGCCAATCCTATACTTCTAGGAACGGAAGTTTTCCACTCCTTCTAGCTTGTCAACAAGCTTAACGCTTGCAGACATCTTTACCTGGAACTAGGAAAATGACCGAAAATGAAAGTGCTCAAAATCAAAAAAATGAACTTGCCAGCAGGTGCGCTTAGCTGAGGCGAGTAGCCTGGTGTGTTTGGATATAATAAAATCCAACTTTTTCTCCTCCAAATTTGATCTGCGGATTTCTGGACTAGTGCTTATAGTACCTCTGGTACTTTAGTACTTATGGCACTTCTAGTACACTGGTTTTTTAATACTTCTTGTACTTTAGGAAACTAGGGTTTCACTTTCCATGAGATCCAACCACTGAAAAGGTCCACTGAGAGTGCCAAAGTGATCCTTAGGGGAGGGTGCACTTTTCTAGATGGTTTTGGGGATGAAAAGCTTCACCATAAAAAATCCCTAATTTTCATGTACAACAATAGTGACGTTTTTCACTCTTGTGAAAGATGCTTCCTTCAGTTTGGCTCTGATACCATGTTAATGTTTAAGCCATTATTATAGTTCTTTGTATTTCATTAGATAACAATAGCATAATCAAGATCACTGAGAAATACACAATCACAAGAGACACAACATTTATGCTGGGAAACCCTCTAGGGGAAGAAAACCCAACAAAAGTTCCTTAATATAGATAGCCAATACAATGCCAAGAGATCTCTTAAACTAATGCATAAGATCCTCTCCCATATATGCACGACTCTCTCTCCTTCTTCTTTAACAGCAGATCCAAAAATTGTCTCTCAAAATGAGCAAGTGTGTTGTGTGTCTAAGTGAGGTGCTAACCTCCTTATTTATATTAGACTGGCACGTGTGAAGTGTCTCTTCACTGGCAAGGATGACTTCTCCAACTGGGTGGTTATAACCACCTTTATTATATTCTAGGGCCTCTTAAATATCTGTTGGGGTCAACTTCTTATTCTGCCTATTATAATTATCATTTGACCAATCCACAAAATGGGATTTGGTCCTATTACAATAGCTGACATGATCAATCCACAATGGGGATTGATCCAATGAATAATATATCAAATACTAATAAGAATACTCTTTGCAGTTACATTATTTCAACAATTACATCTATGGATAAATTAGAGGAAGATTTTCTCAAAAGATGGAGTCTCAAGGAAGACCTTAAGATGCTGCTAACAAGGCTCAACAACATCACAAAGGCTGAGAATGAAACTGTTAGGGAATTTCATGATAAATTTGAGAGGCTTGTACAATAGATCCCAACAAGCCATCACCCTTCAAACAAATTTCTTCTCTTTCTTTACACCAAAGCCATTACATGACAAATGGGTTTCCTTATCAAAGACAAATCTCCTAGAACAATCCAAGAAGCCCACACGATGGCTATGAAAATTGAAAATAACCTATCATCATCCAAAGCAGAACCTTTCTCTTCCCCAAGAGTCAAGATGGATGCTAAACCCAAAGTAGTCCACAATGCTGAGTCTGCTTCAAATATTGGCACTAGCTTGGAAAAGCTACAATTGACTATAGATGGCATGGTAAAAACCCAAGAGTTGATGATGAATAGGATTGTCAACTTAGAAAGAGCCCAACAAAAAATTCCTAGACCTCCTTATAAGGGGCAATTCCAAAGGGGTGATTTCAAGCCCAAGAACGATCAAGAGGTGCCTAATACTTTGGCCCCCACAAATGTGGTTGAGGAGAACCCATGTTTTCAACGCAAAGAATCACATTGGGAGCATGAATGCCCTCTAATTAATGGTGAACATGATCAAGTAAATGTTATCAACCATACCATTGTGGAGCCACAATATTGCCTTAATATCACACCTAAAGAACATGAAGAAGGCATAAAATAAACAACTACGAAATCTAGGATGGAGGTAATCAATAGCCTTGATCAAGAGTCAAGAGAGAAGTTGAAAAAACAAGAATTCCAAGTGTATACTAGGAAAAACCGAATGAACCAACCTCTCTCTACTAGACCTACAGGTTCACAACCAAAACCTTCACCTATAAGATTGATTTGAATTTTGACTTGGAAGGTGCATTAAACAAAATGCATGTAACCATCCCATTGAAGGAAGTTATCAAGGTTCCATCCATAAAAGAAAGGAAATTCAAAGGATTGAAAAGCTTTTCAATGTGTCAGATGAACCAATAGACCCTCCTATTATGTTACAAGAAAACCATTTTAGTGTTCAATATGATGGACACCCACCCTTCTTTATGTCATTGATAGTAAATAAAAAATGTCTCAACAATTGTATGCTTGACTCGGGAGCAGGTGCCAACATGATGTCTTTGAAAGTCATGGAGAAACTAGGCCTAAGGGCTACACAACCTTATAGGAATGTGTGCGGTTTTGAATCTAGGGCCATACCCACTCATGGGGTAGTTGAGAACGTTGAGGTACACCTTGGTAAATATCATGAGAGAGTGATCCATATGGATATAGTGGTGGTAGATGTCCCTGATGTATGGGGGATGGTTTTGTCCAGGAAGTTCGTTGCAATGTTCGCTGATACATTAGAGATGGATTTAACTTATGTCAACGTGCCTATGAAAAATGGGAGTATTGCACACCTTCCAAATATGCCAATGGCCAAGGTCCATGTACAAGAGATTAACAATGATACTAAGATCAGTGAAACACATGAGCTAGTTAAGGAAAACCTTCCTGTATTTTCTGCAGAGGATTTGCATTTCACCTCAGAGGAACATTTTGATGAGATACAATGGCCAAAGAAACAAGAGTATCAACAACTCTTAGATAAATATAAGGACAAAGAAGGTGGCTGATGCAGAACCCCCTTCTCTCCTAAGGGTTGTGCGACCTCCCGGTCTAGGATTGATCAAGAAATTGAGTCTTATTGACTCTTTGGGTCTCTACTAGAGCCCAAACCCACTTACATGGGTCATTTCTCTAAATGTGTAGGTCGGATAGGACTCGCGGGCTCTCCCCTAAGCGTTGTTCAGCTTCCACGCCAACTGAGCGCTAGCTCTTCTCTGGTTAGCCCCTTCCTTCTTGTGACCACGACTATGACCACTCACCTAACTCAAAAGGCATTTCACGATTTCGCATATCGGGTCTTTGCGTGTGACTCACCCCGACTCTCCAGACCTCTGAAACCCCAAAAGGACCTAGTGCGTGCTATCCCTTTTGTTCTCCTTCACCGATGTGACCCTTCACTATGATCGTGGGTCAATCATTCGAGCGCCTCGCGATTTCATGTTTCGTGGCTTCGCGTCTCGCGAAGTTCGCTTGCTCGTCCTTCTAAAACCCAAACTCCCAATATCTCCTTGGAAAATCAATGGTCCACACTCTCCCTTCGATCAACGGTTGTGATCAAGTCGTGATTTCATGTTTCGCGACTTGGGAGGTTGGTTCACCTTTGTTCTCTTGATTCTCGATTTCTAGATATTTACGAGCATCAGATCGATGGCTCACAACTCTCCATGATCTGATGGCTCAGATCAAATCGTGATTTCACATTTCGTGAGTTTTCACGACTCTTCCCTTTAACTTCCCTGAGTCGTGAGTCAGCGAAATGATGATCTCTCGCAACGTGTCCTCCTGGATGGATGATTTCGATGATTTCGGGACTTTGGAACCTCGTTCCTCTCGTGTACCCACAAGGCTTATCGTTAGTGCACCTTACCTTGATTGGGCGGCCACGATTTCTTTACGTTTAGACCAGACGACTGAGAACTATTCTCCTCTGCGCTTACTCCTCATTGCCTGAACTATGATTTGGCAGTCCAGATCTTTCATGGTGATCGATCCAACAATCACTGTAACTCCTCCTCTTGAGCTTGTGCTTTCTTCCCTGACTTGGAAGATTTCAAGTGTTTCCAAGGCTCCAACCTTTGAGTCTTTTACAAATCCATTTCTTGGATCTCGTTTGCAGCTCTGGAAAGCATTATCTATTCTGAGCTTCCTCGCCTTATGTTCCTTTGACTTCTTAAAGGATCACTTAGACACTTAGTCAAGTTTCCGATTTGTGCACTTCTTGCAACAGATCCTTACGCAAGGTTTGAGTTCTTGCAGCTAACTGTACACGCCTTGCAGCAGTCACTTTTCACTCCTTGCAAAGGGAAAGTTTCATGCTATCTCTTCTGAGCTTTGGAATCGAAACAGATCCTGTCAATGCACTCCTTGCATTCTTTGTGCACACTTTGCACCACTTCGATAGAAGAGAAACAATTGAAACTTATCCTGACATTCCCAGTTCCATCTACTCATGACGAAATTCATTCATTCATTCATGGAAACACAATAACATATTATTGCAAAAAATGTCCACACCATGCATTGGATCTATTTTTCCTTTGTTATATTCCAAAGTCAAAATGGATACAACTGAAATCAAAACAAAAATTGAAAAACTCAGAAATCTCCTACTAACTTGTAGCTACCTTGCAACTACCTTGCAGCCTGCCTCATTTGGGCGTACAAAACCTCTATTTATCTCAGAGGGTTCTTAGGGTTCCCCCTGACTACTTGTCTACATCAAAACCTATCCTAATGGCTATCTTAGTTCAATCACAATCCAGAGCAGGAGTGGAAACTCCCACTTCGCTCGCGCCCTCTCAAGCATGCCTCAAAAGATTTTTTGGCACTGAGTATCTTTCAAGCGTGTCTCAAAATATTTCTTCGGCGCTAAGTTCAGGAGTGCTTCAAAATACACGCCATAGCTATCAGCACTGAGATTCCTAAAATATTCCTAGGTGTTGAGTGGTCCTGCTCCGCGTACTTGCCAACGATGCTCCTTCATCATACTCCCCTTAACAAAAATTCATGGAATCCTGTCCATGAGATCCTACACTGATTTTCCATGCTTTTGGATATCAACTTCATTTTCCCAACTGGCATCTTCTATTGGGTGCCTTTTCCACTTGACCAAATATTCATAATAGGTCTTCCTCCTAGTCTTTTTTCCAATCCTCTGATCAACGATCTTCTCCACCTATGGTTTTTCTACTATAGGCATTTGTTTCTCCCACTGAATCATCTCTCGATCTTCTGATCCCCCTGTGTCACCTTTCCTGTAAGGATACAGGTCTGAAACATTGAATATGGGCGATATGCCCACATCATCTCGCATCTCAATCTCATAGGCGTTTGCATCAAACTTCCTCAAGATCTTACATGGTCCTATATTCTTCATCTTTAACTTGTTATATGTCCCCCTAGGGAACATTTATTTCCTGAGATGTGCCAGAACCTGATCTCCTACTTCAAAGTGAATTTCCCTGCGATGTTGATCATCTTTGTGCTTGTACCCCTGGTTAGAACTATGCAACTATCCTCTGATCTGGCTATGGAGTCTCTGCATTTCTGTAGAAAAATCTTCTTCTCCAGTGATCCTGATCTCACTCTGTTCCAAGTCTCTCAACTCAGATACTCCCCTAGGTTGCATTCTATACAATATTTGGAATGGGCTCTTTCTAGTGCTCATGTTTGGTGATTCATTGTATGCATATTCTTCTTGTGGTAGAATCTGAGCCAACTGAATATGATGCTTAGTGACCAGACTCCTCAACAAATTTCCCAGACTTTTGTTTACCACCTCAGTCTGCCCATCTATCTGAGGGTGATAAGATGAGCTGAATAACAAATCTGTCCCCAAATTCTTCCACAGTGTTCTCCAAAAGTGACCAACAAATTTTGTGTCTCTGTCCGAGACAATGCTTCTGGGTAGGCCGTGAAGTCTTACAACTTCCTTGAAAAATAGATTTGCAACATGTGTTGCATCACTGGTCTTCTGGAATGGGATAAAATGTGCCATCTTTGAAAATCTATCCACCTATAACACACCCACTACCATAATCAAATTTTCGTTGATTTCTGCAGAATCAAAGCCCCCAAAATATCTACGGAGGCCTAGCGTAAGCTAGCTCTTTCTCTCTCTCTTCTCCCATGTGATCGTGGGTCATGATCACAGGTCAAATAATCATGGTGCCTCTTTGTATTTCACGTCTCATCGCTACAGGGATGTCGAATCATTCGACTCTGTAAACGTCGAACCCCGACAGGGTTAGTGACTGGCCAATAGGGACGAATCCCTACTGGGTTAGCAAATGGCCATTAAGAACGGCCATGTCGCACGATTGAGTGGAGTACAGGTGGTGAGAGGAGAAACATGACACGGTGGGCAACGNCCCCATTAAAGATATAATGGCAAGGGGGCTCCGGAATGAAGCCTCAGACATAGATCTGGGTGGGTGGACTTTGGCCATCCATATCTAATTGCCACTTACCCTAAGGCACATTCGTGCCCCAGCTTAAAGTTGACATCTCTTCCTCACATCTGACGGTCGTTATAGACCCTGAGATCCTCCGAAAGAATCTCGTCCGTTCATCGGGACTTAACCACATGCTAACATATCGATATTTATAAGTCTGGATTTCGGGGCTTGAGAGCACGAGGGAACATGCCCTTCGGTATCCCGAGTGCCGAAACACCGAAGTGCCAAACAAGCCTAAATCAGTGATTAGCCCCTTGGGTTATGCCTTGGTCAATATGACCTCTTCCTACATGACCAAACTCTCTCTTCCGTCGGGATTTATCAAGGCAAGAGCCCAACCTCTTGTCAATGGAACTCCCGAATCCCCGATCCCCGAATTCCCAAAACGGGTAATCTCTCAACACGTAGCCTCCCGAAATCGGTCTGTCTACGACTGCTTCGGGGTTTCCACCATGGAACATCCTGATCTCTCGTCAACAGAACTCCCGAGTTCCCGATTTTCGATTTCCCAAAATGGGAAATCTCACGACACGTGGCCTAATTTAATCGGATGACCCAAATCTACTTTGGGGTTTCTACCATGGAATGCCCCGATCTTTCGTCACCAGAACTCCTGAGTTCCCAATTTCCAATTTCCTGAAATGTGAAATCTCACGACACGTGGCCTCCTTTAATCAAACGGTCCAGATCTATTTTGGGGCTTTCTCCCTTATTCACTGGGGGTTTAACCCTTGGGTATCTCCTGACATATCCAATGGTTGTCGGGTTTTCCAGCCGAGATCTAACGGATCAGACAAGTTCCTAACTTGTGCATTCTCCCACGACTTCCTGGACGTGGAAAAATCAACGGTCTAGATGTTCTCATGGACCTTGGGGATCTATGATCCCGATCTCTTTGCTACCCACAAAGACACAGAAAGACAAATTGGTAAGGCATATAACCCCCTACTTCCTCCTACCAATCTAACGGTCATGGGTGACCACAGATTTCCCGACAGGATCTTGTCCGTCGATCAACACCTATTCAGGGTTAAGGCACTTAACACTCCAGTTTCTTCTTCCGATCTGACGACCATGAGTGACCAACGATATCCCGATGGGATCTTGTCCATTGATTCGATACTTATCAGGGATTTCTTAAGGCCTTGCGCCTTCACGTCCTTTTTCCAGGTTCTTGATGGGATTTTTCAACAAGGGTATCTCTATGGGGAGGTTTACCCAAGGTACTATCTGAGGCAAATAAGGGTATCTCTCTCCCAAGAACTAGGCATGAATTCTGAATTAGATCAGTATGCATATAAATAATGATTTAAGAGAACATAAGCCACACGTAGTCTTTCCATTACAAACATACAACTACCAGTACTGATCAAAACATCATACAGACATTCTTATAATGAAATCATTCACAATTTCACAGCTTATGATCATAAATGTTATCATACATATATTTCAAGATGCCAAAGGCAAAACACTTATCAGAAAGTAGCACTAGGGGTTATGCAACTGCTAAGAGGGGTGCTCGTTTCCACCCAACCATAGGCTCAGCGACTCCCATCGGATTACCACTAGCTACCCCCGAGATGATACCACAATGCTGTGAGACTGCGTCTCTGTTTTCCAGTCACTAGGAGTGATGGCTACTCTCCTTTCTCTCTGCTATCACCCACTTTGCATATCGCCAGAGCTCTCTTTCTCCCCTCACATCTGCCCCCCCCAAAAGATTCTCCCCCATGCCTTATCCTCTTGTGAGGTTGTGTGTGGCGTGATTTCCCTCGTGCTTGTCAGGCCTGGCGGCTCTATGGATGGGCGGTTCACCTCCCCATATCTGATTAATTCCTGAGGAGCCATCTACCTACCAGCCTACGAGACATTTAATTCGGGGCCAGCGAGCCGCTTTTGGTTCTCCGGGCCAGTGGAGTCCAAATACGGTATTGATTTTCGGTGGAAGTTAATTCCACCTTTCCAGGTTCCTTCCACCACCTTTATGCAACCATCATGGTCTCTTTTTCAGTATATCCCCTCTCAGCAGTCCTGTAATATAAATTCATAATATTATTCACATTCATCGACCTTTTCCATAAGGTCCATTCACATCACATATTCACATTTCTGAGTTTGCCACAGTTCTTGGCCAGTCTAGTTATTTTTACAAACTGGGGGAAACATGGTGTTACAATTCCCTCCTCCTTAAAGGAACATTGTCCTTGATGTTCTATCTATCAACATGTCATGCATGTTCAGATGCAAACAAAATCGGATATGCTTGTTTCATGGCATCTTCCATTTCTCATGTAGCCTCATCTGGGTCAAAATGTTTCCACTGCACCTTGACTTGTGCAATGGTTCGGTTCCAGAGCGGGGTTTCCTTTCTGTCCAATATGCATTGGGGTTTTGGTAGAAATTATCCCTCCGGTTCCACCTGGATCACAAACCAGTCAATTATATGATTAGCATCATGTACATATTTCTTCAGTAATTAAACATGGAAAACATTATGTGCTTTTATTGTGGGAGGAAGTGCTAGTCGATAGGCTACAGGTCCCACTCTATATAGAACCTTAAAGGGTCCACAATACCGTGGTGCCAACTTGGCACAAGCTCCCATTTTCAGGGAACTCCTTCTAGGCTTAATTCTGAGATATACATGGTCTCCCATTTTGAACTCTCTTGGAGTTCTCTTTTGATCAGCATAACTTTTCTGTCGGTTCTGAGCGATCTTCA